>JAOEGS010007811.1:22804-38809 GCA_025447755.1 Corythornis vintsioides
AATCTCATGAGGCTCACCTGTGCCCACCTCTCCAGCCTATCCAGGTCCCCCTGGATGCCATCCCCTCCCTCCAGCCTTTCCACAGCTCTGTGTCATCTGCCAGCTTGCTGTGAACATCTGTGAGCAGTCACATTGCTGGAGGTTTCAGGTTTGTCAGGCATGATTTCCCCTTGGTAAATCCATGCTGCCTGCTCCCAGTCATCTTCATGTCTCCTGTGTCCAGGGTGATGTGCTCCATCACCTCCAGGCACTGAGGTCACCCTGCCATGACTGCTCCCCATGCCCTCCCCCTTGGAGGTGGGAGTGACTCTGGGTGTCTGTGGTATGTCCAAACTGACTGAAGCATTTCAATTACTTTTTTTGGCATCAGTTACTGAACAGAAAAATCATTTCCATGGTCATCTTCTTATGATGGGAAGGGCAATCTTTCATGGTGCCTGCCCAAGCAAGGGTTCCCTGCCCCCTCCATGCCCCAGCTCTGCTTTCCCTGCTGTTTCAGGAGTGTGACCAGGGCACCAGCCCATGGCAAGTGAATCACTGGGGGTTTCCCCACAGGAGGATGGGACCAGCTCAGAGGACAGTGGCAAGTATAAAGATCTTTAGAAGCTGCCTTTTCTTCTCCCCTCTCTCCTAGCTGATTCTCAGCCCTGTGAGCACAGGTGAGTGGCAGGGTGCTGCTGCCAGGAACCCTCCTTCCTCCCTTTCCCCCTTATTTGCTCCCTCTTTCCCCCTCTTTGCTCCTCTGCAGGTGACAGGCACTTGTCTCACATTAGTAAGGTTTTTTCCACCTATACCCATCACAAGTTTCACTCATCTCTTCCCATCCTCTTTTTTATTCCAAGAAGAGAAAAGGAGGGGGCACTGGCATCCCAATTATTTATATGTAAATATTTTCTCTGCTTTTGTCTTGATTTAGCAAAATTCAGAGTCCTGCAGGAGCAGCCAACAGAGTTCCTTCTATTCCCATCAGGCAACCTCTCAGCTCCATTCCTGGCTAGCAAAGCAGTTTGCAAGACTGATGGCAACCCAGCATTCTTTTATCCCTGCTACAAAACTTGTTTCATAATGATGTGCCCTATTCTAAAATGTATATTCAGCCTTAATCCTCCTAATATGTAGGGTTTAATATGTATAAAAAAGCCTACTATGTACAGCACCTCAGCACAGAATTTCAATTGCTAGAAAGGCTGAGAGTGAATTAAAAAAGCAGCACTGTGCATGGCAATGAGCTCATTTTGACAGACTGAATTAATTTTAAATAATAAGGAAGTAATTTCCATCTCACTAAATGCCTGCGTTTTTCTGCAAAAATAAAAGACATAGTCAGAAAGATACTCCTCAGAAATGCCTCTCATAGAGATAAATAAACCAGATAGCAATTAAAGAAGTCATAATTACAATAGTAAAAGGTGGTATTAAGTATTAATGTGCTTCCAGCCCAGCTGCTTTGATTGAGTTCTGCTTTATTTCATTAGCTTTATAATCAGAAAACCAGCAGCAGCTGAAGATGCACAGACTGAAGCACAGACAGATCCCTCCAGCAGGTAGCTCTGGCTGTTGTGAGGATGCAGCCACAACTGTCTGATGCAAAAGAAAGTCCATGAGAAGAAAAAGGCCTGGGAAGGTGTAGAAAGAGATCCCTCCACTGCTACCACCAGTGTCCCCCATCCCACAACTCAGGCTTGATGTCCTCTGAACAGTGGGGGCCTTTCATGACCAGAAGAGATGGCTCTTGTGAGAGTCAAGACATTAAAATCCCTAGGAACTGAAGGAGTGATGCTCAGTTCTGCTCCAGAAGATAATAATTCCTTTTTATCCAGCAGCCTGGTGGTTTGAACCCAGTACCTGGGAGATCCTGGTTCAGCTCTAATCCTTGCAAGAGCTGTTTGACTGCAAAGTCTTTTCTAAAATGCAGCTTGCTTTGTCCTGTAAGTGAAACTGTGAGAAAGGGATTAAAAAAGGAAGATCAAAGATGACATTGTAGCCTGGTGATGGGGGCATTAAGCTGGTGAAAAGGTGATCTGACTTCCATTCTCTGCTCCCATTAATATTTAGTAGTCATTAAATTAAAAGTCAGGGATGTGCAGGATTAACTGCAGGTCAGCAGCCTCACACTGCCATCTGAATGCAGCAGACAGTGATGGTTGGGATGGCAGTGAGCTACTAGCAATGAGCACCACCAGCATGTCAGAGCAGGAAAGAATTCCCACAGCATCCCTGAGAAAACTAAACCAAGGAATGGCTGTTCCAGCACAGACACCTGCAAGCCTGCCCTCTGCTGAGCCCCCAGCACAGACACCCCTGAGAGCTGAAGCTGTCTGGCAGAACCTGCCCTTTCTCTTGGGGATGTGCTCGGGGGACCTGGGAGACACTGACACTGCAGATGCCTGAGCAAACAGCTGGGAACAGCTCTTCCTGCTCTCAGCAGCAGTGGCCTCAGAGCAGCCCCCTCTGAGGGATGCTAGTGATGCCAGGAGGGGAGGGGAGTGCACAGGAGCACCCCGGGTTCCTGCAGCAACTCTGGGCTCAGTTTGAGTGTCCTGCTTCCCTCTGGAGCTGTCCCAGAGCCACAGCCCAAGACCTCCTCTGCCAGGCCCCTGTGCTGGGTGCAGCTTGGGAATGTCACTGATTGCAGCTGCTAGGGCAAGATCTCCTCATCCTTCCCATGCTCAGTGGGGTGAGCAGCAGGATAATCCCCAACAATTGGAGGTTCTGCTGGACCCCTTGTTCCTCAGTGGACAGAGCTGTTTGCCATGCCCAGGGGCTTCCCTGTGCTGAGGGCTGTCTGCTGGATGTGCCCAGACAGCTCAGACCTCGGGCAGATTCTTTTCTCACTGTTGCTAAGGAACTGAAGCACTCATCTGTTTAGTACCTTTTTCCCTCCAGTTGTCTTACTCTGGGTAAGGACTCTAAGGGCTTTCCCTGTGCTCAGCGTGGGGAGGAGCTGGGCAAGCACAGTGCTGGGGGAGAGCTTGTCCTCAGGAGGGCTCCCATCACTCAGGCTGATCCATGTGTGCCCACCAGGGATTTCCCTGCAGCAGCCTCAGAGACACTTCTTCACAGGCCTCATTCAAGGGCTGGTTCAGCTGCCCCTTCAGCTGCATGTCCACCTGAGTTCCTAGCACACCCAACTGAGTTCATTGCACATCCACCTGAGTTCCTAGCACACCCACCTGAGTTCCTAGCACACCCACCTGAGTTCCTAGCACATCCACCTGAGTTCACTGCACACCCACCTGAGTTCATTGCACACCCACCTGAGTTCACTGCACATCCACCTGAGTTCATTGCACACCCACCTGAGTTCATTGCACATCCACCTGAGTTCAGCTGCACATCCACCTTCTCTGCACACCCACCTGAATTCATTGCACATCCACCTTCAGTTTCACATCCACATGAGTTCCCAGTAGCTCCAGCTATGAGCTTGATGCAACCTGTTGTCCAACTCCTCCCTCACACCAGCATTTCCAGTGACCCCTCAGTTCATCCCTTTGCAGGCCTGGCTCTGGCCAGCACCACCCCATGGCCATGGTGCCTGGGAGCAGGGGCAGCACTGACTGCCCTGCAGGATTCTGGCTCTCCTTGCAGGAGGTGCAGCAGGGAAGAGACAGCTGGGAAGAGATGGCCAGCCAGGGAGCCACAGAAGAACAAACACACACTGCTGGGAACACCACCCAGGAGAAAACTCCCACATTTAACTGCAATAATAGGAACAAAGGAGAAAATGGACTTGGCCAAGGGACAGGGACCCTTGTCAGTGCAGAGGTGGGTTTCCAGAACCACTCTGTCTAGTAGCAGCACGAGGCATTTGCCTCTGGCTGAACAGGACTGTGAGGCTGCTAAAAACCCTCTGGGAATAACCTTCCCACATAAATGACTCTGGGAACTCTGCATCTTTATTTCTCTGTCATGTAAGGATTTTGCAAAGTTCAGCTGCATGTTCACAATTAATAAAAGGTCCAACTCAGCAGTGTGTTGGAAATGTCACCTATCAAGGTACACAAATAAAGCTAAACCAACCTCAAAATATGAACTGCTCCTTGTGTTTGCTCAGGGTGCTGTGCTGGCTGTGAGGGCTGGATTGCCATGCCCAGCACCACTCCTGTAAATCCTGCCTGTTCCCTGCTGCCCTTTGGTGTTTTTATTAAGTGCTTACGTGTTGTGCTTCCCTCATGTGAAACCTTCTATTTTCTGATGGAGCTGTGGCTCTGAGAGAAAGTTACTGCCTTGTGTCCTACAGCTGTGGAGGAAACTGGATCAGATCATATATGCCATAACTCTGGCAAATAAATCTGGGTGTATATTTGATAACCCTGAGCTCTGCACTGCATGAGAAAGAAGTGACAGTGCTGGGAGCAAGAGTGACCCAGGCTGGGCTTCTGGACTAAGGATGTTCTGCTGAACATCAGCTCCTGGGAGCTCCTGCTCTGCCATGGGGTGGCCTGAGGAGGTGTTCCTGTAAGGAGATCAAGGCAGGGTCAGTGGGAGCAGGAGGGGCAGGTCTGCATCAGCCAGAGGAACAGGGCAGCAGTGCTCCCAGGGAACTGGCACCTCCCAGGCAGGGAGAAAACATGGTTCTCCCCTCTCATGTGGATGTCAGACCAGAGGGCTGCTTAGTCCATTCTGGCAGTGGATTGCCCAGGACAGAGCAGGCCAGGGAAAGCCCTGGGGATGTTCTCCCAGAACACTGCACCATCCTCCAGCAGTTGGCAGTGTGGGGACTTTGGGAGCCCAAGGGGCACTGGTGCAATAAGGACCTTGCAGATCTTTCCTCCATGAGTGTACATTGCACACACACCTGCAGTGTGCATGGCCTCAGAGGGGGAAGCACAGGCAGTGAGCCCAGAGAGCAGGATGTTGCTGCTGGATTTCTGATGGTAAACACTGCCTGGTGCCTTTCAGACAAGAAGCTCATCAGAGGCTGTGAGAAGGAGGCAGTTTTTGTAGGACTCAGTAAATTTTACCACTCTACTGATAGCTGCTGCAAAGCTGTGTGCTCCTGTAGCTGGACCAAGATCAGGGAGACATGTTTATTATTAGGGGCATGTAAACCACAAATTAATGACATTCTAAGCCTGTGAATGGAGCATCATAATATTTTTTTATGAGCTATAATTAGGCAGACATAAAATGTACAAGCAATGCAGCTATGCCACACGTGTTTTGCAGCATTATTGGAAACCTGTTCCAAATGACTTGACAGTCTTTGCTGTAGGATATGATGCCCATCAAGGCTGACACTGGCAGATGCAATTAGCCCTTGCAAAACCTCTAATTTGGGGTTTAATTTTTGCACCATTTTAATCTTAAAAAAAAAAAAAAAAAGCCCAAATATCCAGGCTCTAAAACCACAACCCTGTAATTTTAGTGCAGGGCACCCAAATAATCAGTCACAAGTACTGTGGGTCACAGGCTTGAATGAGTTACTCCTGTGCATGCTTTCTGACATCACCAGTATAAAATAGCTGTAACTTTTTTCTTTATGAAGTTTGAGAGATCATTGAGAAGTCTGTTTGCCACTGTAGTGATCTACTTAATCACAACTAATTCTTGCTACTTAGAAATCTTTGTGGCACCTCTGATCCCTCTAATCTGGTGTGAATGTTGTTCTTTAAGGAATCTGAAAATGGATGTATTAATTACAAACCACTACAGAGGCAGCTGCTTTTGGGCAAATAAGTTTTTTGTAAACCAGAGAGCTGAAATAAGCTGCTCAGGGAAAAATGTGTGGGTTGTGGTAGATATTTTTCAGCCATAAACACCGAGGCAGAAGTGAGTGAATGTCCTCTGGATGATGGGCACTGTGTCAACTCTGCTCCATAGATGCTCAGACTGTATCTTGTGATCACACTGTCACTTCATGTTTTTTCCCTGGGAAAAAAAAATCTGGACATGGTCACCCTGAGACCCTTTTGCTATCCAAATCTCATCTGTAACGTGTCACTTTCCAGAGGGATTTTCTTTCTCAGTATAATTTTAATGTCATGCCAGGTCTTTTCCAGGCATTTAAACCACTGCCAAGGGTAATTTGGGAAGGAGCACGGTGCTGATTTCTCCTCCAGCTGCCCCACGTCTCCACAGAGGACTCCAGAGCAAGAGAGTTACTGCATGAATCTCAACACCACAGACAGGGGTAGGGGGGAGACCAGAGGATGACTAGAAAGTGGTACAGACAAGTCTGACTACCTGAAAATGGCTCAAATCTCTACAACACTTGAAGGCTGGTATGGTTTGGAACTGTGGGAGGAGGTTTTGTGCTGCAGGAGACCTGAGAGAGGAGAAGAGGAAAGGGAAATGGGTGTTCTGAAGACAAAGAGATAAGCAGGAGAAGCCCTAGGAAGAGTTTAATGGAAACATTTGAAAGGTTGGACCATGAACTTGGCTAAGAGGATGAAGGTGAAGCAGCTGAAGTATTTAGCATGGTTTGCTGAGGAATTGAAGCAAGGAATTGATTTGAGCTGTGACATTTTGAGGGAGGACAAGGTGAGCACTGAGATGGGCAGAACACAGAAGGCTGTGGAGCCTGAGGATCAGGAGCTTACTGTGGGAACAAACAAGAACAGGCATCTTTGTAGGATGCTCCTAGGGAAGGTCAGCAGGACTAAATGACAGCATCAGTCTGGAGAGAAGCTGGTGATAATGTTGAAAATACCAGAGAGGGTGTGTGCTGCCTGGATGCAGAAGCTACTCAGTTTCCCAACTACCAATTCAGGGTGAGGTAAGAGGGTGAGTTTTAGCTGCAGCTGTAGAGTTAAATTCAAGTGTCTGGCATTACTGTCCTGCAGTGTGGAGATCTGCCTCCAGCAGTGGCAGGGAGGTATTTTCAAAACCAAACCAAAGACATCTCTGGGGGAATGAAGGAAGCTTCCAGAAGCTGACATTGCTAAGGAGGAGGGTTTATGAAGAGTGTGGAACAGCAGCTGCATCAAGAGAAGTGAGGGGAGTGCAAAACAGGCATTATGAAAGCCAGGGATGCAGAGAGAAGGCAGGGCTGTGTGAAAATAGCCAACAATCTGAGTTTGGTGGTTTGGTTTGTCATGCCCTTGAGGCAGGGATCTCACTCTGTCCTGCAGGGACTATATGATGCCTAGGCAGAGGTGAGCATGATCCCCACAGAGCCATGCTATTGACTGGGAGATATAATGGCTTAGATGAAATCATTATTATCCTTCCAGTAACTTTTGTCCTGATTTAGTAACACATTTCATTTGTAGATCACATTGTCTCCAGTGAGTCTGCCTTACAACAGCAGTGCAAACAAATTAAACAAAGTTTTGATAAGCTTTTATCAAAGATTTGTCCCTGGTGTCCTTTGATTTACTTCTTGAGAGCTCCTCTGGCACAGACTGGATGGAAGCAATATTTTCTCCCCCTCAAAGAGCTCCTGCACCTCTGAGAATAGCTAAGCTCTGTCTTTAGAGCTGGCTTCAGGCATCCTGGAGAATACTGCTCTCCCCTCAGACAGAACAGCTGAGGGTGGCTGCATGTCTTCATTTCCAACTGCTTGCCTTCTGCATTTCCTAGGCAGATGGTGGAGCTCTGTGTGCCCTGAGCCCAAAGTTGACACAACTCTCTGCCTTGCTGGCTGACAGGGAGCCACAGCCACACGTGCTCTCCTGGCCTTTAACCACCCATCCCTCCCTAAGGAGAATCAACATTAACAAGGGGTCTCCTCTGTCACCAGGGAATTGCATTTGGCAGTTACTGCAACTGCATCGGAGGTGACAGATGGGAATCACCCATTAATGTCCCTTACACCACCCCAAGTCTGTTGGAGAGGGTTCTCTGCAGCAGGAGGTTGGTTTCCAGCACACATTCTGATGTGAAACAGGAATCTGGACTGGGAAAAGAACTGGTTCCATGGGCACCAGCACAGAGACTTTTTGTCTCTAGTCTTTCAGAGTCTCATTTTCTGCCAAAAATGCTGTGATGAAGAAGATGAGCACTTGAAGTCTCCTGTAGCTAGCATGATTGTCAACAGGATTCTGGAAGGGAAATCTATCTGAAGAAAGCAGAAAATGCTGTTAGAGATGAGTGTGTTGCACGACTGGAAGGTCCACAGTGTCTGGTCACCAGGAGGATGGGCAGAAGCAGGGTGTACAACAGCCAGGTCCAGCTCAGCTCCTGTGGGATCACTTGCCAGGGCAATGCATTGCCAGGCTGCCAGGTGCTGCTGTTCTGCACAGCACTGTCCCTGCTGATTCTTTGGGGAGCAGAGAAGGGATGTCACCCTCCTCTGAGGAAGCCAAGGATACCCAGCAAATGCACAATGGGTGATTCTGATCCTTGGACTGTTTGATGAGTGCTTTAGCCCTGCTTCCCAAGCACTGGGGTTCCCATGGGCTGAGATCACACACAAGGAAAGCTGAAAGGCAACTCAACTTTTCAATATGTTTGATAAAGACCCTGCAATTCTCAGAGGCTAGGAAGCTGGGCAGCCTCTCTGGGCACGGGAGGCATTGGTATTCCACCAGGCAGGCTTCTCTTGCCCAGCTGTCCCACGGGCTTTCAGGAGCAAGCTGCCTCGTGGCCCTCAGCCAGCAAAGCACTTAGATGGCAGCACACCTCTCAGTCCATGGATCATCCTGCTGAGCTCATCAGGGCTCCTTACACTCTTCCAGGAAACCATGTGCTTCACTGGTCTGGGTCCAGCATCTCTCATATCCCCGTTTGCTTGAAGATCTTTCACATCCCTTGAAACCAAACAAGCTGATGGGCTATGGACTCTGCCTGGGACTGTGCTGCTTGCCTGGGTCACAACCACACTTCCCAAAGTCAGTGGGCAGAACATGACTTTGCTTGAGCTTCAAAAGCACTGTTCTTGTGGGTGGTGAGCAAGCTGAGCATCAGGAGAAGTAGTAACACTGTTCCAGGGATAAACACGTGTACTGTTGTTGTTTACTCCCTGAATAATGACTTGGAGCCCAAAGTTGGCAGTGCTGGAGGGGATCACATGTGGCTGAGAACAGTGGGTGGGAGCAGAGGAAGATAGAGGTCTGTTACCCCCTTGGTTATGGATGGGTCCCTGCTGTTGCTGGGCAGATGAGGGGCAGGCAGGAGCAGTGGTGACAGACTGTGTCACTGTGAGGAGCTGTGTCCCTGCCTGGAGGCCCAGGGGCTGCTGTGCTGAATCCCAAGGCACACACCCCTGGTACTGACACCTCAGAGAGCAGCCACATGAGAGATGCTGGAAACCAGACTCCTCATCTGCCATGGTCAGAGGTGTGTGTGGCTGAAGGTTGAATCAAACTGTAGATCATTTGACCCATGATGTCAGTCTGTGAACAATTACCTGGGTATTTAACCTTCATTTGAGGGATAAACTGCACTGTAGCTCATTGGAGAAACTGATCTTGTCCTTTGCTTCAAAGCCAACTGGAGAAAGCAACTGTGCTGCAGGAGCTGGTGAAGGAGAAATGCTCTGGGGCTCAAAGCCAGCCAAGGCATCAGGGTTTGCAGAGGAACATGAGAACAGGACCCAGGGCTACAAAGGGCTGGCTGTGTCATATGGGGCTGTTCTCCTGCTCACAGCCAGAAGCAACACGTGGTGGAATTCCAGCCCCGTGTGTGTGTGTGTGCAGAAAGGAGACGGTGCCATTCAACAGTCTGCAGTGGTTCTTCTGCTCTGCCCTCTTTATTGGTGAGTTTATGTCCTCGTGTCAGCCAGCTTTATCTGTGCACCATTTAGAACAGTGATTAAATCTTGTGGCTGAGGTTGTTAACATTTAAAATAACAGAGCTGTATGAAAACACAGCAGGAGAGAACTACAGGAGGTCACTCCTTGTCCCAAGGTAGGCTAATTGCACAAGTGTCACCTCTGATGTGCTTTAATGATTTGTCTTTATGTCTCTCCAGCACTGGAAGCTCACAGTGTCCTTAAGGAATGGTTTCCCCTGCTGCATTCTCACCACTCTGCTGAAAAGCCTGTGGGATTTTTCTTCATCACATCCCATTTGAATATTTCTTTTTGCAGTCTGAACCATGTTGCTGGTGCTGTCATCCACATGTGGGCACTGGAAACCCAAAATGCTCATGCTCATTTCTGGAAAGCTCTCTCACACTTGTAACATAAGAGATGTTGGAGGCATCTCTGCCATGTGAGGGGAACCCGTGGGAAGCCCAGGCTTGCTCCAGTGCTGCCAGGCTGGTACAGAACCCAGAGGTGGCTGAGTGAGGAAGGAGATGAGGGCGAAGCACCCAGATGATGGGTTGCAGTGCTGCATGGCTCAGCAGGTCTCTGCCAGGTAGGGGTGTCTGAGAGGCAGCTGCTTGAGGCAGTTTTGTAGGGGGGTCAGAGAGCTGACAGGAGGCAACCAGCAGAATTAGCCCAACTCAGGGAATCTGAATTTTGGATTAAGAGTAGTTTAGGGGAGGAAAATGGGAACAAAAAAAAAGCTCAACTGTGTGTTTGAAGAGGATGGCCTATTTCTTGGCACGGTGGCACAGTGCAGCAACACTCAGTGGCAAATTCAGGATCCCCAAGTGATGCTGTGAGTTGGTCTCTATCACAAGTGGTCTCTGGGACATCAATTTGCCAAGCACGAGAGCTGAGGGAAGATGCTGGGTGTTGGTTTGGAGGGAAGGTGGTTCTCCTGCCAGTGAGGGGCTGTGGGGTGGCCATGCTCTGTGGATGTGCCGTGGCTCCAGCTTGCCAAGGAGGCACCTTCCTTGAGGAGTGGAGGGCAAGAGATGGAGAAGGAGCATGGTGGCTCTTGGGTGGGTGGCAACAAAGATCTCTGATGCTCCTGCCTCTCAGAGGCTGTGAGTGCTGGTGCACACTCCCCAGGGAGAAGGCATCAGAGAAACCACACACCCATTAGAGACTCCCTTTCCCTCCTGCAGCCCATCCCTGGCACTAAGCACATTTGAAACTACAGCCTCCAGGCTTCTTTTGCAATGGGTTTCAGAACCCCCTATTACCTCTGTAGAGACTTAATTTGCCAGCCCAGATTTTCCCTAGCTTGGAGTTGATCAGTGATGTTAATTAGGACTTCCCTGCCCTCGTTAGCCTGGTGTTTGCCTTTGTTAGTGAGAACAGCAAAGGTGACCTTGCTTGCTGGGTGGATTTTCTCAGCTCTGACAGTCTGATCATTAATGTCTTAGGAAGAGAGCTAGAGATCTGGAATGGGGAACCTGAGAAGAGCTATGAAATCATCACGCAGACAGCTGTCAGTGTCAGGTGGCACAGCTCCAGCAACTCAGAAGGAGCTGTGTTTCTGAGAAGTCATCCTGCTCTCACACAGCACCTGCTCTAACTCCACGTGCATTACACAGACTGGGGGCAATGGGCTGAAGTGGCATTTTTTTGTTGAGTGGTAAGAACATGCAATAAATACATGTGTAACTCAGTTCCAAGTGGCTGCTGTATCACTGGGGATACTGAGAGTAATCAGCATCATTTGGTAATATCCATTTTATTACCCAGCACACTGATCTCTGGTGATCTGATCTCAACTGACAGCTGACAGCAGAGTGAAAGTTATTTTGGTGGCTTCACTCTACCCCCCCAGTCACAACATTGGAGAGTCACTGGAGTAGGAAGGGACTTCTGGAGGCCACATATTCCAAATCCCTGCTCAAAGCAGGTCCAACCAGAGCAGGTTGTTCAGGGTCATGTCCAGTCATGCCGTGAATACCTCCATGGATGGAGATGACACCACCTTGCTGGGCAACCTGGTCAATATTTGACCCATCCTCATGACAAAAAACCACCTAAAATGTGAGTGGTGCTCCCAGGTGAGCAGAAAGCCAGGGCACTAACAGAGCTCTGCTCAGCACCGGGCAGGCCCGTGGGGGTAAATGTGCTTCAAGCTGGTGGGGTTGTTCTCCCCTTCAGCAGCATTACATACATGAGAGTGAAAGAAGTGCATAAACACATGAAAATATCATATTTGCCCATAATAATCTTTTTTTAACAGAGTACTGTGAACACATTTTTCCTTGCAGAGTGTCAGCTGTCACACAAGCACGATGCTGACGGCACAGGAGCGGCCCCGGAGCACCCGCGGCGCGATGCAGAGCTGTGGGGAGCAGAGCTGGGAGCAGCAGCCAGCTGGGCTGGTACCAGGCTTGCCAAAGGCAAACTGGGAGCTGCTGCTTCCCCCCAGCAGGCACAGAGAAGTTTCTGTCTCTGACCATTTGGACTGCAGGTTGCCAAGGTCTCTGCAGGGCGTTTCTAAGCAGCCACCTCCAACGGGGCACCGCAGGTACCTCTGGGAGCCACTGAGGAGTAGCACACACAGCTTGCAGATTGGCCACTAGCAGCTGCCACAAGCTACTGCAAAGGAGGCAGATTATGAAGAGTTGGGACTGTAAATGCTGGACATGCTGCCTCCCATCAGAGACAAGAGACAAGAGCAGAAGCCATGCAATGGATGTGGCAGAAGCGCACGAACACCGCCCAGCTCGTCCCATGCTCACACTTACATCAGTCTCTGCCACACTACCTCTGCTTGCTCTAAGCATTTCCATCATCTGTCAGGTAGGGAGGGAAAAACAGAAGAGTTAAATAACCAAATGAGATCTCTCACAACCTTGTAGAACAAGCCTTTCCTTGGCTGTAGCGTGGAGGGTGTGAATGGCTTCTGCCTCAGTGTGGACTTTCTGAAAGCTGGGTGAGTGATGCAAGGAGTTACTAAAGAGGTAGATGGAAAAAAAAGAGGATTAACAGGAGAAATAGTGACAGAACAGAAACAAACACTCTAAAAAAAGCCAAAGATTTTTGTGTCTTACTGGCTTTTTTTTTTGCTGTAACCAAAATGCTAGTAAATCTTGTGATCAGTGGGCAATTCAAACATCACTGCTACAAAGATATTCAAATAAACAGTCACAATCCAAAACCAGCCAACCACAAATCAAAAGACTGAATTAGATCAAAGATAAAACCACATCTGTTACCACCTCAGTTAAGTACAGTTCTGCAGAATATTTTTCTTCTAGATGAGAAACTACAGGAATGAAATAAAAACACTACATCTCCATTTGTTGATACATCATCATTTTTGATGAAGCTTGCAAAATCATAGGTGCTGTGAGAAAGACCCAGCCTGCCCCATCCCTCCATGCACAAACCCTGCCAAAGGCTTAGAGGTGAAGGGCAGCCTGTGCTTTGAACTGTGACCACTGAGGCTGCTCTGGGGAGCTCCTGCACTCAGGGTGCCCAGGGGAACCAAAGGATCCTCTGCAGCTCCATCACCAGTTGGCTGCTCCTTTAACCTATTGTGAACTTACTGTTATTTCTGGAAGTGTAAAAACATGTCTGGTGAGAACAGAAAGTCACCTCCAAGCCAAAGAATTTGTGAGAAGAAAAACTGATTTTGCACACCAGTGCATGGAACAGCTAGAAATCTGAAACAAGCCTGGAAGAAACCAGAGCCTCTCCTGAGGGACTGGCACAGCCATCAATTGGCCTCAACTGCAGCTGCTGGAGCCTCAGAGGAGGTGCTAAGATTGAATTTGAGCCACTGTTTTAAAGCAATCATTTCTTAACTAAGAACACAGACCAATGGTTTCACTATCAACTGAAAATGGGTTTTGAAAAGAACTTCCCATATAAATCACAGACAGCCAGAATAATGTCAGAGTTGCATTTTCTATCTGGGTCTAATGCAGAGAAATTAGACACAGGAGCTGGAAATAGCTAAATGCATTGATTAAATGATTGGCATGTCCCTGGTGAGAATAATCAATGTATGAACTTTTCTAAAGTAAGCAGTAAGGAAAATAAAAACAACAAACCAACCTGCTTATGTGTGTATATACATACATATATATTTTTAAAATAATTTGCTGGGTTTCTGTCTTTTTTGGAAGCTGGGACTGTTTGAGTGAGTACTGGTGCTGGTGTGTGTGACTGGCTTGTCTCCTAAGGAAACATGGAACTGAGGTGCCAAAGGATGCACCCAGGGATGGAACAGGGAGACACAGAGCCAAGCAGCTGCTGCACTGATAATGCTGGGGAGGGGGAAAAAAGATATAGAATCACACAACTGCCAGGGGTGGGAGGGACCCCAAAGCTGCTCCAGTTCCAGCCCCTGCCAGGGCAGGGACACCTCCCAGCAGAGCAGGTTGCTCAGAGCCCCATCCAGCCTGGGCTGAGAAACTGCCAAGGCTGGGGCTGCCCCCACCTCTCTGGGCACCCTGGGCCAGGCTTTCCCCACCCTCCTGGGCAAGAAGAAATTCTTCCTCTTGTCTGGCATGGAGGCTGTGTCCCCAGCACAGGCCATTTCTCCTGCCTCCCTGACACTGACTCCTGCTGACTGGGCTGATCTGTTCACATCACTGCAATTGCAACTGCAAAGCAAAGCTGATGGATCTGGCCCTGAGTGGCATTTACTGCACCAAACTACTGAGCTGTTTGGGGCAGGGTAACTGCTCTGGTACCACTGTGAATGGTCCAGGCCCTATTGGCAGTGGCATCACTGATGCTGACACCTGCCTGGCTTTCTGTGGGTGTGCAGAGCAGCCCTGCTCTGCAGGTACTTTAACAGGGATCTTGTGTCTTTTGGGAACCTTGAATTAAGAGCTGTAAGAAGCAGCAATCAAGTCTGTTACAACCTTGTTCTTCCAAAGTGTCCTATCCGTGGGTGAATTATGCACTGGGTGATGCAGCTGTAAATCAGCAGATCACTGGTTGTACCCAGGGACTATTCTTTTAGCTTCCTTTAATGGTTACAGTAAAATTCCCCATCATGTCTACAGCACGTAGTAATTTTAACTAGAAATATTGATGACATCTCACCTATGGCCATGAGCAGCTTTTAATACAACAACAAAACATGCCCTGTCTTCTTCATTAGCCTCCACTGATTAAGCATGCAGATTATCTGCAAAAAGCCTAATGCAATGGGAAGGAAGGATAACTGAAGCAATGGCTGTATCCCCAGGATCCCAGCAATTCATCTTTCCTGAGCTAGTTGAGCCTCTGTAATCTCGAGGCATTTATGAAATAATAGGGAGAAAGCTTTAGGTTAAGCATATTTAGTACAAAAAGTATTTGTTTAATTCTTCAGATGAAATTCACCTATTCTGGAGGGAAAGGGAAGTGCCTGTGGCAGTAAAGCCCCAGACACCCTGCAGTAAGATGTAAGGAGCCTTGTCAGATCAGTAATGGAAACAACCTCCATGATGCTGAGATTCTGCAGCTGATAATCAAACAGCAGCATCCAGCCCCTGTGAGCTGGAGCACCCGGAGATGCCCTGTTCCACACCCCACAGCCATGGGGGCAGTGTGCAGGAGGGACTCAGGGAAGGCTTTCTGTCAGGAGCTGCTCTGTCCTGACTCAGCCAGACACCATCAGAAGGCATTTGCCAGTGCCAAGGCTCTGCACCCCTCTGTGGGGCTGGCCTGACCCATTCATCCACAGGGATATTTTTAGAACATCCAGAAAGTTTCTGCTGCACATTCAACTGCACTAGATGCTTTTTTTAGATGACAGCAATTCATACATTTTTCTTGAACAATAGAGTCTTTAGCTCTTTTTGGGCATGTACCTCCTAAAATGAAACGTTCCTGGGAAGCCTTTTGTAGAAGAAGGGCTTCCAAATTGAGATCATCAGAGACATTTTCATCAGGCACTTCCAGCACACCAGTGGATTAAGAGCCCAGGCACCAAAGGGAAGTATCAGTCCCAAGGACAGGCTGCCTGGGTGGTGGGGGGTGCTCTGAGCTCACAGCTCAGGACGTGCACATCTGGGCCCTGCTCTCTCCTGCTGGGCTGGCTGCAGCATGGCAGTGCTGACACCTCTGGGAACTGCCTGTTCTCCAGCCAGCCTGCTGGTATTTACCATGGTAATTGCTTCTCTGTTGGACACACTGCCCTTCAATCTGCCCGTGGTGTCTGGAGGCTTACTCTGAGCCCAGCAGAGCAGCATTTCACCCTGACCTGTGCTTGCTTCCATGTCCCTGAGCTGATGGGGCAGAGCTGAGCCAGCAATGGGCCCTGGCACCAGGAAGGCCAAGGGCACCTGGGGGGGATCAGAAGGGGGGTGGTCAGGAGGCT
>JAOEGS010007812.1:8183-100605 GCA_025447755.1 Corythornis vintsioides
TTGTGTATCTTCCACCATATGCCATCAAGAGGGTCCTGAGCTGGCCTTTCATTAGCCCTCTAGCATATGACAGATGGACCACTCGTTAGTCTAGTCTCTAACTGCTTAGCAGGTCTGCTCTCAAGCTCCACGTTACTTTGTAATTGGGCTTCACAATTATTAGGCTTTTCCTGTAATTCTTCTCACATGGGAATTGAGCTCAGGTATCTGAAAAGCTTTCTGGGATGCTGCAGTATTCCTCTAGTGGTGAACAAGAACCAGGGTGGAGAGGTCTGCTGGCATTTTATACTGAAGAGCAGCTTGGTCCTCTGACTTGTCCTGGAAGCAATAATGTTGTCTTTGTGGCCTATGGAGGTGCAGTGATTCTTATCAGCTGTGAATCTGACCCCGAGCTTTTGGGGTTCCCTGCCTCTACATGTCTTGGGAGCACTCCTCCTTTTTCACAGGGAGGCACATCATGCCCACTGTCAAAGTAAGCAGCAAAGACTGAATTGAGTACACCACTTGCAGAGACTTATGCTTATCTTCTGTCTTTGTACTTAATGGCAAATACATTTTGCTTGTGTTGGAGCTACTCTGCTGCTGTTGTAGTTAGAAGAACATAATAGCAGCCTATAATATACTGCCCGTGGTTATTGCAATTGATTGGATGCAATGTGCTGTCATTACTTCTTGGAGGATGTTTTTCCAGCCTTGCTATTGGCATTTTGCAAGACAATGTGTATGTAGCAGTGGCTGTTTCCAGGATTTGGGGCTGTATGTTGGTGACTGGATGCTCTAACTAGCAGTGTATCGTCTTTGTGCTCGACACTGGCCAGACACAGCGAGACAGTCCTTGCAGAGGGGTTGTAGCCAAATAAGAAGAATGAAGGTAGAAATGAAAACCACGATGTATTCAAGCAGCAAAAAGCACTGAGGCACAGGGCACCAAAGGACATGTTCATGGACATAGGAACTTGACTTAAAAATAGTCTGAAAACCAAGTCCTGTTCTCTGAGGTCCACTTGCTTCACCTGCAACACTGGCAAAGTAGTATTTATTCTTTTGTGGAGAGGAATATTGGGTAAATTAGCAAAAGGCCCTGAATGACATTTTCAGAATGGCTCAGTTATTTTTAAACCACCCACTCAGTGAGAGACAGAACTTCCATGTGCCTCACATCTGAGACAGGCATCTAGGCTTTCATCTCAGAAGTCCTTCTGAAAAATGAACTAATAACTAATAGTTAAATATAATAATTATTTTATCTTGAACATTGAACCATATATGTTTTGTTGCATGTTTTACTAAGAGCATCATAGAATCTCTAGGCTCTTTTAAAATCTAATATTGAATTTAATGACCTAGAACTAATAAGTTTTATTTACCATGCTGAAAAAGATCATTGTGTAGTAACTGAGGTAATTTATTTCAGTTTACCTTTAGTAATAATGCTCAGATCAACAATACTTGGACAGCCTAAATGCCCCCAAGTCTTTTCTGTGCAGTGTAAATCCATTGCACTGTATTGATAAAAGCATTGATGCATTTCAAATGATGCAGATGCATGTGGAATAAATGAATTATTTATAGTTTGCTTTTCATAGATGCTAAGAACTTTTCAAGTGCTAATATTTTTCATCATGAAAAAGGTTTGTGTTAAGGTGCTGCTTTGATGGTGCTGCTTAAGACTAAAATTGCCCTGCTAGAAAACCACAATGTGGTTAGCTGGAGCGCAGACTTCTCTGGGCTGCTCATCCATAGGCCCAAACATTGACTGCTTCCAAGTGACCATCGGAATTGTAAGACAGCAGTAGCCTTTCCTTTGGCAAGATTTGGCTGTTGGCATGAAAGAAAACCTCAGCTTTGTGTTTATTGGAGGAACAATTGTGTTCCTTGGGCAGTGCAGTTTGCAGTCTTATGTGTGTTTGGGGTCTGGGTTAGGAAGGAGCTACACCTCCATGGAGGCAGGCACCCCTGAACCTGGGTACCACTAGATAAGGGCCACCCACGCACCTCAGTTCCTGTCTTGTGTTAAATGAAAGTAAGCTAGAAACTGCTTACAGATGGTTTTGGTAGGGTAAATCTGGTGAAGACAAAGAAAACTGGGCTCCTCTGCTCAATTGCCCAACTTGCTAAACAGAGATACTGGTTAATTCATTTCAATGTGGTTTAAATATGTGCCCTGGGTGTTCTTGCACTGCCAGTGGGACTGGACTTAATCTCCAGAGATCCCTTCCAACCCCTGTCATTCTATGGTTCTAAGTGACATCCAATGCTGCCAAAGCAGAATAGAGAAGGGCTTGTGCTCTATCATGACTGCCACAACGAGAAAGAAGATAGGAAAATGTTAAACCATTTGAGCCATAATTTTGATTTTAGATGCTACTCTGGGTCACCTTCCTCAGAGATTTCTGCATATCTGTACCCTGAGAGCACTGAAGAGAAGTTGCCCTGCTGTTGCCTTTCAGCTGCTGGGCAATTGCTGAAGTTCAGTAACCTATTCGCTAAAGATGGGAAACCTGGGAATTAATGACTTTTTAACATACTGTAATAGGCCATGGAGGAGAGAATTTCTGCCATGTAGCTGTTTTGTACATTACTGCTAGAGAGAATGAAATGAGAAATCAATTTGGCTCTTTTAAAAATTAATACAGTCTGCAGGAGCAAGCTGGGGAGTAGCTATGTACCTCAGCTTCAGCAGAGCCTCAGTGCACAGCTTCTCTGCAGCACTGGGGTGCTGGTGGGGCACACTGACTGCTGTTGAGCCTCTGAGTCAAATGTCCTTTTCTGGTATAAAAATATGACTTTAGTTACTGAACATCTAAATATACATGCAGTAAAAAATGCCCTCAGATATTCAATGCAATAGCTCTATGTATTTTATATCTCTGCATCTTGCCATGTTGAGTGAAGAGTCTGGGGACAGGGCTAGTGGGATGAAGGTCACTTTGGAGAAGAGAGGTCAAAAGTGATGAGGGGGGCATTGGCAATGTGGTGCTTCACAGCGAGGACAAGCTGCAGAGTCACTCGGGAGAATCTTGGGGTGTGCAAGAAGGAGTAGGAGCTGGAGTTGTCCAAAGAGTGAAAATGAGCATGGTAGTCAGTACTGTGTTGTTGCTTCAGAAATGGCTTAACAATCTAAGATGAAGAGCTGGAAAATACATTCAATTTCTAAGGTAATATCAATGGCAACAATCAGGGAATAAAAAATGACTGAAGAGGCAAGAAATGTCCTTGGACTTCACATTTCTTTCTTGTCTTGGTTCTGCTAACACCTGCTCTCCCTGATTTCCTTATTCTGCTCCCACTGTTGTTTCGTTTTTTAAAAAAACAGGAAAGACAGGCTTCCCCCTGTTAGTTAACATGAATATCACACTCTCACATGTTAGACCAGCAAGCTGGTTCCCTATACTTTTTATAGCCATTAGCAAAAACAGATTCCCCTTTTCCTTTCCAACCTTCTCTCAAAGTAATTCAGAAGTGAGGCAGAGCCTCCCACCGTGACCAAGTCCTCTAGCAAGGAATGGCATTGGGGATTAATTTGAAGATGTAACAGGTACCTTACATCTAGAACCACTTGGGCTCCTTTGTGTTTTGAGATATGAGGTAAAAATCCATGGGAATTAGGTAGAAATTGCCCTCGTCACCCTTCCCCATTGTCATGCTTTCCATCACACCAAGGTGCACCTCGGTGTTGCTGGTTTGCAAAGCTGCTAAATTCAGTGCTGGATCTTTTTGCCCTGCCAGCCAGGCAGGCGTACTGCACCTGCACCCAGTTCACAGGAGGATGCCTTTTAATTTTTAAAAAAAAAAAAAAAAAAAAGGGATAACAGCAGGAATGGAAACTGGAAGGAAACAGCCCAGTGCCGTGGGGAGTGGCTGCATCAGTGGGGGACTTTTGAAGATGCAGCTTATATCAGCGGTGTTTCTGCTGCTGCAAGAAAAGAAACACACGAGGCAGTTCTGCCTACGTGCTTAACAGTTTGAATCTAGTTAAAAAAGGATCTTTTTTTTTATCTGGTTCAAAGTGTCTTAAAATCAAACCTGGCTGCTCTCAAAGCTGAAGGCACTGGTTTTTACAGGGTTTAACTGGGAGAGGGATTAGTTTGTCTCTCGGTAGGTGTTAGTTAAAAATCCAGGTGAACAACTAAAGGTGCAGCGTGATGCTGATAGATGTACTACCCCAGTTGACTCCTGTGAAGTGGGTAACTGTGAGCTCCCAGCTGGTTCCAGCCCCTGGGGAAGGGACAACTGCTGTGACAAAAATTGTCTTCAATGAGCCTTTGAAAGGGTGATCATAATTATAGCCTGGATGGTTGTATTGTACTAAAATAAAGCTGGAGGTGTTTTTCCTTTGCCTCATCAGTGTAACCCAGGGAAGAGGAGGAAGCAAAAGAAGGAAAGACAGACTCTCTTGGGTGAGTCTGGATTCAACAGAGGGTGATAGTCTTCCTTCTCAAGAGGTTGGCAGTGTTTTATCATGAGGAGGGTTGATTTAGTTTGGAGTTAGAAATAGATTTTATTTCGATTCAGCACTGCTGAGAAAATCTGGGCAGATAAGTGGAGAGAGCAGGTTTGAACTGTAGGTAAAGGAGGTGAAGAATAAGGATTTGCATGAACTTGCTGTAGGTTTTCTGAGCAATCAGGCTGGTGTAATGGTGTAAACGTTTTGGGAAAGGACCACCTAGGAAAAAACAGAAGAAAGAAATTAGGAACTTATTTTTTTTACCCATGCAATTTTTTCATGTCTCACACTGTCCTCCCCAGTTTTGATTCCTTCTTGAAGACTTATACTTTGTGCAAAACTAATTTTCTTAACTCAGTAGTTTCCCCGAGTAGCTCTTTGGACACTTGTTGAACATGGAATACTTACTTACTGAGAATTAATTAGAGCAGTATGTATTCTTCTACTCGATCCTCTTAATGAATGGTAAATAAATATATGCTATCATAATTTCATAATGTGAGACAGGAAATACTGTATTTCTGGTGATAATTTAGCAGGCAAAGATTTACTTATCTAAGAAAGAAAGTCCCTGGTGAGTTTGGATCTCCTGACTGTATTAAGCTGTTGAACATATAAGCAGCAGTACTTTGTTATTTTTTACAAGAAATACTAGAAGACTTATATAATTCATTAAACAAAATTGATAATGAGATAATTATCACTGATCAAGGGAATATAATTATACTTTAAAATGTGAATATACAAATCTCACATCAGAGAAAATTCAATTATGAACAGAGAAGACCAAAGGTTTGCCCAGCCCAAAATCATGTTTCCATGAGAAGCAATATGTGTTTGCAGAAGGATGAGTGAGAGGGCAGGGAAATTCACCCACTTTTTAGGTTGGGATATTGGATCCTCTTGTAGTTTTTCTATTTAGGAATCCCAAATGTTTTCCAAGTCACCATGTCCTTTGTCAGCTAGTTTCACTGGTCTAAAACCTGTTGCTGGATGAACATGGGATCTTGCTCCAAATTGCTTTCTTGATGAGCCTTAGGTCAGTACCTTGGACCATCCTTGTCATTTCTTGAATGTCTTCCATCTCCAGTATATCATTTTAGAGAGGATGAGATGGAAACTACACACAAAGATTGCACAGAAGTACTTGGCTTCATTTCTCAAATGTGTTTAAATTATTAGAGTTTCATGGCACTTTAAGGCAAGTGTGTGCATGTAATAGAAATTGTTTGACCCCAATAAAAAGCGAGAAATTTTTACACTCTGTTAGAGTTAAAATCTATAGGTCGTGGTAGCAAATTATACCACATTGAGTGATCACAGTGCCATAAAATCATTCAATAAAGGTCCCCAGCAGGACTTTCACACCTTTATGCAAAACCAGCCTGGGTCTATACACGTGCTCATGAATTTTAAAGCTGATTACTTTGCTGACATCTCTTTCCATTGCCAGTAATAACGAATAATCTCTGTCAGAAAATAAGGTGATCCCGTAAATGATCCTGAGACAGAAGCGGCTGTGCATACTGAGAAATAATCCCTGATAATCACACCTCTTAAAAGCCACTTCTAGTGTTTAGCAGGAAAAGAACTAAGGCTAAGAAGGTAAGACAAGGAGCATGAAGAGATGAAAGAAAGAAAACAAATTGCAAGGACAAGGAGAGTGAGAAACAACATTTGATTGATAGAGAGATGTCTTTGTAACCGGGTTTGGGTGTAGCTGGGCAGGAGTTTGCTTTCACAGCAATGCATTGGACCTTGTAAAAAGTCAAGTGTACATCACAGGAGGGTGGCAAATCCAGCAGTTCAGAGAGACTTTGGGTTTATTGCAGTTATAGTCAGCGTGGTCATTTGTGCAGAGTAAGTCAGTCCAGGTGTTGCTTGGAAGTGTTGGTCTTGCCATGCATGCACTGTAGTAATACCTGAATTCTGTTACACCTTCAGGTGGTCTGAGAGCAACAGGTTCACTCACTGCTGTTACCAGCAGGGCTTAGGGTTTTTTGGCAAACCAATTTGAGATGTTAAGGGAAGGCTCTTTACTTAGCTGACATTAATTATTTCATTCTCTCATCAGTTCGTTAAAAAACAATGGGATTGTGTAGCTGCAAATTGCTCCTCCAGTAATGGTTCCCTTGCAGAGCCTCCATTCTCCTCCAGATGTTATTCCTTGTCAGGTCCAATGTCCAGCATCATTTCCATTTACTTATTAATGGCTCTTTGCAAGTGTTGAAAGTGTTACCGCTGACTCTGGAATAGGGTGCCCTCTTGTGACCAGTCCAAAACCAGTAATCACACACTGGTAAGCAAAATAATGGGATGGCCACGGCTCTGCCAGACTTCTTGCATGGTGAGACTTCAGCACAGTCATACTTTTCCAGGCACATCTGAAATGGTAGAGTAGCATAAAAGGGATAGTGAAATGTTGCACACAAAGGTAATTAAAACTTCATCCAGAACTGTATGCACAGATATGCTTGTTAATATACAAGGTACTATTCAGTCTGTACTGAAATTTCTATGGGCTGCCTATGGTAAAAATAGTTAAAAAGAAAAAGTACCTCTTTAAATGTTCTTTCTCTCCACCATGGCTACTGACAAAGTGTAACTTGGTTGGGGGCAAAGAGAAGGAGGGAAGAGTATGCACAGCAGAATTAAGCAAGCAAGCTATGGGGTCACATTTTAATGAAAATTTATTCATGGATTCCCTTTTTTCTCAGTGTCAAATGGATTATTACATTTACGTGTAACACTCTGGGTTATGCACTCCCCTTTATGAAGCCAAACTAAATGAAGTAGATAAGATCCAGTGCATTTGGCAGGGAACTGAGAGGTCACTGAGAGATGCTGCACTGGCCTGGAAGACAACCAGGGAGTGCTTGGAGCAATTGTACCTTCACAGAGCAGGCAAGGTGGGAACAACCAAGCACAAATGGTAGCTTGGGGTTTCATATGAGCTAGGAACTACTATGGCAAAAACCCTGGAGGTTTTATACTCCCAGTAAAATCTGTGTGGCTGTGCCACACCCACTGGCCACATTGTGGAGCTGAAAGAAACTGATATCTGTTACTTGTCCACACTTTGCTTTGTTGTTCAGATGCATGGTGAGGGGATGAAAAATATGTGGGGTATGGATAAAGGTGTCAGGGACTGATTCCTGAAAATCAGTTCTTTTGAGGTTAAATTGGTTTTGGCCTGTGCTGAATGTGGGAAGCTTCTGTCAGGGAATCAAAGGGATGAGTATAATCTGGTATCTCCAGCTGTCCAGACTCAGGTAATCTAGGGGTCATCTGCATTTTTCCTACTATAATGTCTAGGGTTTGAAGAGCACAGGGCATGAGCACAGCTGAACAGCAAAAGAAGATGGCAGAGAGTTTTTGAGGAAGATTTCAGTTCTGGAATATACAAAAATCAGCTCAGTGTGCTGCAAAATCCCCACACTGCTGTCAGTCATTACAGACAGATAAGCTGAGGGCAGCAAGCAACAAGACATACATTTTACTGTTGTTGTTAGGATTTTGCAGCAGTGTTGTAATTAGGGTGTCTTGCCCTGGATGAAGTAAAGATTCCCTTCAGACTACTTCTCATTCAGTTTTCCTAATTGCAGTGTGTCTCCCCCCCTCCATGTGTTATAAAAGCAGGTAGAAGCAGGGAAGAGGACCTATTTGAAGTCAAAACGAGTTCTCTGTTTCTCACATGGACTTGAGCTTTTCATGCATATGCCACTAAGCCATGATCTGAGCTTACAGAGTTCCCAGATCGGAGCTCTTTGAAGTGGAGTTCAGTCTCACAAATGAGAGGCATCAGCAGAATTGTTCCTGGTTTCAAATCTGGGACTGAGATTTCAAAGGTGTTCTCTGCCTGGACTTCAGGCTTGGTGCTGAGGTCTTCTCTCAATGAGATTGAATAAGATTTATTTTTTTTTTTTTAGTTTGGATCTTGAAAGATTTGGGATTAAACAAAAAATAGAAACAAATGCTTTACTGAGTTTTATAGTTTTAAGTTTTCGCAGGACTCAGCCTTCTTTGAGCCTTTGACAAGTTAGTTTACAAGCCTACTGGAGATACTCATTGATATGGGAATTTTCCTGAGCTATAATTGGCTTATATTTTACTGGTACTACTGTAAAAGCATTATATTGGTGCACCAAGTGCAACTGCATTGAGGTGATGAGCAATTAAAACCACTTCTTGCATAATAAAGCACATTCTATCATGTTGTGCTTACTTAATGTACCAACCCAATGTGTTATACAGTATTGAGCTAAATTGTGGTAAATCACCTATTTAAAGAAGTTTTCCTTTCAGCCTCTCATGTGGAAAAAAAAAATTAAAAAAAGCTGGGAACAGTAAGAGAATAATGACCCATAATGCCAGAAAGATAAAAATGGGATTTCAGTTGTCTCCTGGAATTAAAGGCTGTAGCTATGCTGTTAAAGTCAAGCTGTTCTCCATCCCCTGTTGCTCCTTTGCATCAGCATCTCAAGGTATATAGAAGTATGTAACAGACTCCTACTTATTTGTGCACTGCAGAGTAGCAAGGCTGAAGAGAAAGGAGCTGCTAGTGCAAGCAAGTGGATTGGAGACAAAGGCAGGGTGGTGTCAGGGGGCTGAGTTACAAGTGTCAAGGTCTCCAGGGACCTTCCCTAAGGACCAGCTCTCTATGGGGATAGGTTGAAGCTGTGGGTATGGAAATAGGGTTTCGTCCTCATTTGCCACTTGTGATCCTTGCCTCCCTCTCTGATACCACTGAGCCAGTTTACTGCAGCACCAGGGGACAGGAGATGGGAAGCCTTCCCTGCATTTTCTCTCTGGGAAGCAGCTTGGTATCAAAACAAGCTTGGCTTCTGCTTTGGGGAGGGAATTTCAGATTCAGTTGTTTGTGGGTGCATGCTGTAAATACCAAATAGATGCACTGCAGTATGTCTGGAAAGAACAACAGCTTGTATGTTAAATGCATCATCACAATGGCCATTTTTTTACCTGAATTTGGAATTCTGTCTGTCTGGACACTTGAATAGGCTTCCATCAGGGACTTGTGGTGCTTTTATTCTACATCATCTTCTATGTGGTTAAGTTTTACAGCAGTTAGTGAGCTCACATGGTCCTAGCATTTGTTGACTGCCTATTCTCCATTCTTTTCTGAGGAGTAAACCATACCTGCCCCAGGGAGTGCAGGTCCTGGGGGCATCTCTCTCCTTGTCATGGAAAGGGTATGTGACTCCACTTAGGCAGATACTGTCTTAAGTGGGCCAGTAACCCTGCAAACCTACTAAACATGCTTTTTTTGTTTTTATGAAAGCAAAGTAAAATAAGCCTGTTCATGCTTCTCCCTGCTTTATATCATGCTCAACGTTTTTCCTCTTCTTTGGCACTTCTTGTTAATGTTAGGTGGTTGTTTTCTGACAGATTTTATTTCCTTTGTGAATTTGCCCTGTTCTGTCGTTTTCCTCTCTGCTTCTATTATTTCCCAAATACTCAGTCTCTCTCTCTCTTAAAACCAGTCTCTGAAGATAACAAGTCTGTGCTTCTGCTGCAGGTGGCAGGATTAAGGATTTTTTTTAAGTCCTGCCTCTCCCTGCATAGCAGCGTGTTAACCTCAGATTGTCCTGTTCACTCCCCTGTATTGCTCAGAAAGTGTTGTGGTTTTTTGTTTTTGGTTTTCTTTACAGGAAATCCTAAGTCCCCCCCAGTTTAGTTTCCACATGAGATGCTGTGTGGATGACTGTACTTGATATATGTGCCTGACACCTGACTCTGACAGGCTCTTTTCCCCCCTTGGTGCACATGGGCTAGCTTATGGGACTGAATGCCAATGGTCATGGCAGCAAACACTCCCTGCTGCCCAGCTCACAGCCCTCCCAGGTACCTAGTTAGGTCATGACACTGTTCCTACAGAAATATACAGTATTTTGCTGTCAACTGGCACCTCCCCGACTCCTCCAAATGTGGATAATCAAAACAAAACAATAATTTTTTTTTTCTATGTGCCAAGTTCTGGGTCTGCTTCCTCCAGCTGCACCCTTCTCTTTGGCCTCAATGTGTATGTATTGGAGGTGAGGGCTGCGAGATGCCCAGGTCCATTCTATGGGTGCACCCACTCTTTTCCCCACCTCTGGTCTCCATCCACTGGCCTGGCCCTTCAGAAAGCTGCTAAACAAGCATAAGCTTTTTATTTATTTTAATTCCACTGCCTCGTCCTCCTGTGTTTTTCCAAATGAATATAATTGTAGTACATATTATTGCCAGTCTGAAAATACCATCTCTGTCTGACCAAACATCTGTCCTACTGTTGCAACCTTCCCGCCCATTATCTTTGTAGATGGTAAGTGCAAACCAGTTGTGTCTGATCAATACCTGCTTGGGAGGACTCCAAGAAACCCTTGGCTGGTTCAGCTGCTACTGTCACATCAGCAAAGGAGGTGTCAGCCTGGCAGAGTGAACACTGCACCGTGGCAGGCAGTGCTGCAGGGCTGATGGAAGGCTTGTCCTTCAGATGTAAGATAAAATTCTACAGTTTAGAATACTTTGGGTCATTAAAACCCCCACGACATCTTTTCTTTTTTGGAAGAGAGAGTGATAACATCAGGCTCTTGACTTGGTTCCAGCTGCAGTAATTGGCTTCAACGGGTGGGATGGGATGAGGTGTTTTCACTTCTGGAAAGCTCAGAGGACTCTTTCAGGATTTCTAATACCACTGTAAAGCCCATCAGATACAAAATGCCTGCCAGATGCCAGGGGTCATGCCTGAGGTCAGGTTGAGCAAGGACCTTCCTACTGCATCAGGGATGAGAAATAACAGCACAGTGCCCAGCTGTCTGTTGGTGGCCTTGTGACATTTGCTGTGCCACGGCAGAGCTCCATCCTGGCAGTGCACGTGGCCTGGTGCAATGTGACCTGGGTCCCCGGGGTGGGCTCAGCCCCAGCAGGTGTGCTGCTGTCTGCTCCTTTGACACGACATCATTTGTCTGCCAGCCTTGCTGGTTGTCCTGATATCTGCAGGCTCATTTATCTGAAATGGTTTAGAACAACCTCAGGACTTAAATTTCCTTCATTCACCAGTCTCCCTTAATCTTAGGGATTGAGAACAATAATTCCCTCGATGCTGAATTTCATCAGACTGAGACTCACTCAATTATGCTTCACATCTGTTGATCTGAAACTAGAGGTCTTGGAAAGTTGCCATTTTCTCTAAATCTGTGACTCTAAATGACTGAAGTTATCCTAACAGTCTTGATACTACCTTCTGCCTTTCACCAACTCTACTGCTTACTAGTTGCATGTGAATTTTATAAGTTTTTTTGCTCTCTTTTTCATTTGTCAGTTGCAAAACTCATAGAAAATTACAATAGCGTAAAAAATAATCTTTTACAGATGGATTTAAATTCTTCTTCTTTCCTATCTTTTATCAAATGGTTATGCTTTCTACTTCCATTAATCTCCTGACAAATAATGAAAATTCTTCTCAAAAGCATTCAGGATCTGCTATTATCTTATAAACCAGTCTCTCATCTCTGACACTGTGTACTCAGTCCCATCAGTGAAGCTGTACAGCCTTAAATTCATGAGCACTGATGCTAATGCAAATCTGTGTTCCTGCAGCTGTATGTAATTCCTTCAGCTTCTTTACACTGCCAGCACTCAAACTTACTTCTTCTAGAGGCAAAATTGTCCCAGACCTTCTTGTCTACTCTGATGAGCTATTTAGTGTGGAGCCCGATCTGACACACAGCAATGTAAAAAGAAGTGGTATTGGCTCCAGTAAGTGCTCTTCTAGCCCAGTATTGGGTCTCTAACCACAGCAATAGCTGATGCTGTTTTGGACATGAGCCTGTCCCCTTTTCATGGTCCATAATGAGACAGCCCTGCGTTAGGGATGATAGATGGCATATCCTGCCTATTTCCCTTAATATCTGTCAGTTTACCAGTTGCCTGTGATTTTTTTGTACTCCCATGTCTTCTATCATGGCAAATGATCCATGCTGTCTTGCTCTCAATGCTGTCCAGTGTTTTCTTAGCTTCTGCATACTGAGGTGATAAGTTGGGATCCCCCACTGATACTAGTGACTGCCTTATGATCCCAGGTTTCAGGTTCAGCATCACCAGTGAGCAAGTTTCCAGAGATCCCATGCTTTTTCTAGTAGTGAAGCCTTGGAAAGGGTTGGCCAGGTAGCCCACCTGAAAATACAAAACCTGTCATAGTGAGTAATTCATGGTTCTCTTCAGAACAATCCCATCCTTTTGTCTCTTTTCAACATAAACAAGTGGCCAGCGGGCACAGCTGCCAGGCCAAGCCAAACCCACATGTGTGCTGTTCCTGGCAGGAGCTCAGCTACTGCAAGCTCCCTGTTGCTAGATCTGTTTTCCCTGCATGCCTGTTTCCTGATGAGTTTAAGAAAGATGGGTACAAAGAAGCTGAGAAACTCTGGCACTGTAAACATATCATTGGTTTTCTGCTTTCTCCCATTCTGCCTAGCAGGTGCTTAAAAATTTCTGCCAAGGCTCCCCTATTCCTCTGCACTGACTCTATACAGCACCAAGGTGGCTCTGTTATTTCTAGTAATTACTGCTTTTTGTAATCAGTCACTTTCATAAGTATGACTACATTATCTGTGTCTGTGCTCATGGACACAGAATATATTCAACCAACCCGACAATTTCCTGGAAGATGACAGAGGGGGAGGAGCTGGCAAAGTGAACTCTGCTGCTGAAGAAACGGAATAAATGGCTTTATGCCTGAAAGTTACAATTTTCAGCATCATTTACACTGAATACCAGTCCCCAAAAAAGGCAGGTATAAAAAATGAGATGCAGTGATGACCTTTATCAGCTGTGGTGACAACTATAAATCAGGCTGCAAATTCTCATCAGCTCGCTGGACAGAATTCATTACAGACAGAGGCTTCTTCATTGCTGTTTGGCTTTGATTGAGGTATGTCCCATTGAAATAAATGCTCTTGCACTGGAACAAATCACGCACTTCAAAACAGGAGTCCAGGAATATTATTCATTGATCCTTTTGAGGACTAAGATAATACGACTTACAAAGCAGCTAAACCTCACAGTGTTTTGCTTGGAATATAATGCAGATCAATTTGTTCTTCTCTTAAGGAGACCAATTTTCTGTTCATTAATTCAGAGACTGTGTTGATGGCTTGTATTGAATATAATAGCAAGATTTACAGCCCTAACAAATCAGCACTGCTTCATTTATTTTTCCTTATTCATACCAGAAGTACATGCAGCAGATTAGCACCTGATTTTGAACGTGTTACACTTTAACAAGTTATGGGAAAGCCTTTCATCTCCTGCTTCCAACTATGAAACAACTTTTATGTAATCATCTGGAAGTTTCACAGTTTATTAAAATGTTATGGTTTTTGGGAGCATAGGGAACAATAAAAGTTTAGTAGCAATGTCATTATAGGCAGTAATGTAACTTTTATCAGTTCATGCAATGCTCAAGAAAGAGCTGCCCAATATTAACAGCCCCATAGACTCATTAGATTAATAAACTGCTTTATCCATGTAGTGAACTTTGAGTTGAATTTCATTGCTAGTTTTTTTTTCTGTAATTAGGAAATATCCTGAGAGGCTTAAAATTACCCAAATGCTTTGCTGGCCATGTTTCAGATGTGATGTTTCTGTCTAGAACTTAGCATGTAATTGGAAAGCATTCTGTGGTGTTGACAGAGGGTGATTATTAAAGCAGTAATCTTATTCAAAATGTCTGATAATTAGCTAATATTCTGTCTCTCAGTTTAGTTATTTCTGTTATTTCTGGAATACCTGAAAATAAAAAATCTGGACTGTATTCTTTCTCATATAACAGATGATGCTTCAGCCTTAATGGCCTGAGGATATAAAGGCAAAGTGTGTAGGAAGCATTGACATTTTTTACTGTATCATTTCCTAATTTGTTGGATAATGGCATTTCTCAAGGATCTAGACACAGAAGCTGAATGTTAAAGGTGTAAATAAGTCAGTCACAGTGATTGTCTTTTCTGGTGTCTGACTCGGGCCAAGAGAAAATGCTTAGGGAAGATTTTAAAAAGCAGGTGACTTTCTGCAGATGATAGTTCAGCATATGCTTCAAGTCCTGTGCAATGTAAGGGTTTAAGGGCTTTCCTCAAGACTTATCATCTTTGATGGATTTTTCTACCATTTTCCTAATTCTTGTTCAGACTCACACACAGTCCTGGCACTTGCTCTACTCTGGGACTGTGACTTCCACAGCTTGTTTACTTTCTGCATGAAGAACTAGTCCATTTTATTTGTGTTGAACCTGTCCCTGGCTGGTGTCATTTAATGCTACCAAATATTTATTTTGGAAAATGCAGGGAACAGGAATTCATTATTCATCTTCATGCTGTTTATGACTTTCTTAACTTCTGTTCTAGTTCTGTTCAATCAGTTATTTCCCTGATTTAAGTATCTTAGTTCAGTTATAAATTGTATGAAGCATTATTTTAAAGTTCTGAACTTAGGAAAATGCTTATGAAAGTGCCATGCCCTTGCACAATGTTCCAGAACTAATGACAAAATTATTATACTGTCAAATCCAAACGGAATTCTCTTAATTATTCTTGTCTCAAATGCTAGTTTAATTCAAATCCTGCATTTTTTATTCAGGACCGAAGGTGGTGATAAAATTTATTCCATAATTAAAAGAAGGAGATGCTTTGAGAACTTTGCCAGGGAGTCTGAAGTGCTGCTGCTGCTGAAGTGGACACTGAGAATCTTAAGTCTCTAAAATCATAGAATGGTTCAGATTGGAAGGGACCTTAAAGATCATGTAATTCTAATCCCTCTGCTATGAGCAGGGACACCTCCCACTAGACCAAGTTGCTCAGAGCTCCATCCAACCTGGCCTTTGGGGCATCCACGACTTCACTGGGCAACTTGTTCCAGTTGTTTTGGAGAGGCTCATCTGTATTGTAGCAACACTTTAGCTTCACAGAATCTGATTCATCCCAACCTCAGAAAATGCTTTTTCTTCCCATGCTTACATGTAAAACTGTAGTATATAGGACATGAGTGTTTTTATTGATAGTAATAAATAGAGTGTAGAAATTTTCAGCTGTACTTCTACAGCATTTTTCAAAGATAGTTAATGACTGTGATGAGAATTGTAATCACCAGATTAGAAATGGTGAAAAATGGATAAGGAAGGAGCATGCTAGATCAAAGATTTAATAGAACTTGGTTTCTGGATCTAGTATTGCCTTCAGCACATTACCTTGAGCTTGGCAGTGCACTTCTGTTTGTGGCTACAGTGAGCTGGGTCTTTGCTCTTAGGAAGCCTGTAGGATTTACACTCACCTTTGACTCACTCCAGAACAGCATTTACATGTCCCTAACACTTGTGAGATGCACTGGGGTTACCATACTGAAGGTAGGCAGTGAGGGATTGTTTCCCTTGCTGGAACTGGAGGCAGACATTTGGAAGGAGCTATCACTTCTCAATTTTAGTTTAGCAAAGTTGAGAAAAAAAACCACCCCAAAACACTAATACTACTCCTTTACCAAGAAGAGCTGCTGAATCTTTTAATGGCATTGTGCTTGAGACAATGTTTTATATTTTATCTGAGGGGAGTACGTGTAGGCACTGATCAGACTTGAACTTCAGTTTCTGACATCTGACAAAGTTGTGACTCTTTATTGTTGTAATGGTTTTTCAACCTGAGCCTTTGACCTGCCACCCAGTCCTCATTTGCAGTCTCTTTCATATATCTTTTCCAGTCTTTCTGTCAAGTAGCTTTTGAGCTTTGAGAGCTGGAGACTCTCCTGTCAGTGCAGTTGCTGCTGTGAGGGATCCTTGTCCAGATGCCATGAACGCCAGGGTAATCCCAAAGTGCAAGAGGAACTGGCTGATTTGTCTTGTTCCTTGTGATAATTTCTTCATGGATATCTCATTCTGGCATTAGTTTGCAGGACAAATGGCAGTGCTGGAAGATCTGCACAATATTAGGTTTGAGAATCTGCTGTGTTAGAGGGTCATTTGCCTTTAACTTCCAGAGACTTTCTAGGCATCTGGCTTATTAAACTCCTGCAGAGATTAAGGATCCTGGAAACCATAAGCATAAAGAATGGGGTTTGACCTTGTCTTTTTCTACGCTAACAATATAGCAAGCTGTGCATCTACACTCAAAACAGGTCACCCTCTTGCATTCAGCTCTGGGAACATGTGACAGAATAAACATGTGGCAAACACTAACCACGTTGTTTAATGGCTATCCTGGAAGCCACTTTAACATCACAGGAATGGCTTCATTTAAAAAGAAAAAAAATCTGTTTTCTTTAGAGGGAAGCTCCCATCAGTACTTTTGGTTCAAGTCCATAATTAGGCTCTACACAAAAAGACAATTTCAGATTTCCTTAATGTTCTTTTCTTTTCCTCCTTGCAGATAATGAATTCATTTATAGGAACCAGAATGGCACAGTAATTCTGAGGAATGTCGAAACTAACAATTCAACAATATTAATAGAAAACAAAAAAATTGTAAGTATTTTCTATAATGAGTAGCAGAATTTCACAGCTCTCTTGCAATTGGATCAGTAAAGCAGAAAATGACTTGGGCTTCAACTTTGTGTATTGTCAAGGAGAAGCAATACACTGCTAGTACTATGGGCTGTGCAATGACTGATAGGTGAAATTGAGCTCCAGCTTTTGTTATTATTCTGCAAGTTCAGTGTCTTTCATACTACAGGAAAGTATCATATAGATATTTGAAGCTAGTCTTGCATATCAGCTATAATTGATGCATAACTCTCATCTTTGCATGCTTAATAAGAAAGACAATTGATATAATTTACAGCCTGTTGGTAGCATTCTCCACATTCCTTCATACTTATTTTTTAATTTGTGATTTGCTGATTTTTCTTGCTTAATGGTTGAAATGTAATTTCAGCTTCATTAATGAATAATATCGATGAATGGAAGTAGAGTTGCCTATGAGAGAAACCTTAAGAAATTACTGGGAAAAGGAGTTAGTAGGTGGCTATTAAAATGAATGGAGAGAAAATAAATTCACAGTTGATAGAGTATTGTTTATAATGTTGACAGTGTTTTGGATCATTGTTTTATGAAGCAGATGAAACCAGCATTGTGGCAGAAATTAGTTCATTAAATGTCAGAGTGTTTTCAATATTTCCTGTAAGAAGTTGATTTCTGAAGTTAAATACATTTATGTTTGCTCCAATGAGATATGAATCATGACATCCTGATAAAATTGTAGCTTAGGCAGTACCTGCCTAAGGTTTTGATTAACTTGAGGTGTTTTTGTTGTACTGTATCACTGCAAAACTAGAAAAGCAGAGGATGGCAAACACTTATCTTAATGCCTTAAAATCTGCAGAAAAAAACGTTAGAAACTCAAAAGCTAAAAATAAATTCACAAGAAAACTGTAAAACCACATTCCAGGTTGTTTTTGTTTTGCAGTAAATGACTCATAAAATGCTCAAGTACAGTATTCTTTTTTAATGAGACAAAGAATTTATCACTGAATTATTGTTGCAGGACCCAGCCTTAAATTTAACATACTGTCATTTAACCTTTGAACTTTGCTGCGTCACATAAGCAACTCTCTTTTACTAGAGCATATCACCTCTGTTTACAATTCTGCTAAGGGTCAAGGTATGCCTCAGCTTCCCTTAATGTCAAGGTGTGTTGAAGTCAAACTGCTTCCATTTGGCTTCTGTTTATACCCCTGGTTTTTATTTTTTTTTCCATTTGTAAGAAAAACAGTGTTACAAGATAATCCTGACTTTTCATGCTGTAGCCTTCCTACTGCCTGTTCTATCCTTGCTCCTCTGCCCTCTCAGTAAATAAATCTGCAGAACATCACATCCTCAATAAGCCAAAAAGTCCCAGTAAATCTGCAGGATATCACCTCCACATTAATCCAGAGTCCCAGTGTAAGAGCCACTGTTACACCACATCCAAGCACGTTGTCTTTGTTCTTTGCCATCCCTGAGTCAGAAAAACTTCTATTTTGGCATGTTTTCCTTTCTCCATGTTATTAATATAACAGTAAATAAAATCTGTCTTCATGCTGACACTGGGTCTCACTCCCCCTGGTACCCCACACTGACCCATCAGCTTATTAGGTTGCTCAGAGAGGTGGCAGAGGCCCCATCCCTGGGAACACTCAAGATCAGGTTGGATGGGGCTCTGAGCAACCTCCCCTAGTTAAATAAGTCCCTTTCATTGCAGATGAGCTGCACTAGATGGCTTTTAAAGGTCCCTTCCAAAACTAATCATTCTGTGATTCCATGATCAGTCCTCTTCTGCCTTCAGCTGTCCCCTGGGTTCTCCATGCACCCTCTCCAGCCTTGCTGGCCTTGGGGATGGCTCTCCCAGTGGGATGCTGTGCATTTCCCTGCAGCTCAAATTCCCCGTTCCATAGGAATCTTACAAGGACTTGCATCTAATTTGTTAGATGAGAGAGTGAGATTTGAAAGCAGTTTTAGTGGGACATCTCTTCGACCTTGATGCCATTCAATGTATAACACAGAAACGCACAGGAAAGGAGAAATGTCTGGACTATACACATAATAAGTGGAGCAGGGAAAAGGTGAATCCTGACAAGCCTGAGATATTTTGGCATTTCCTTGTCTTTTTAAGTCTTACAGTGAAGCTTTTTGCAGAACCAGGCAGTGTGCACCAGGAAAGCTCTATCTCCACAGCATCTCAAAGCTTATTTAACTGGGGAAAATGAATATTGTCTTAACTGGGAGAGGTAGTGATGTCTCATTATACTAATTTGCTCCAGCAGGTGTTTACTGTTTGTTGTCTCCTGCACTTTGGCCAGTGACTGCAGGGAATGAGAGGGAATTAATTATTAATAATATTACACTTATCAGAATTTTATACTACGTGCTGCTCACAGCTGCCCCACCAGCCACTGTGCAGTCAATTTGTAAGGAAAAGTCTGATTTTGTGAGGTAGCTGCCTGCTCGGAGTCACAATGCAGTTATGCTTTCTCTTCCTGGAGAATATAAATGCCCACATAACTTTTCTGGAAGTAATATGCTATTTTTCAGGACAGTCTGGTAGTATTCTTCATCATTAGGAAGATAGTCATAACTATTACTTCTACATATCACTGGCTTGAAAAGTGAAAAATCTGTATTTCAACGTTTGATTTCTTTTCTAGGTCTCCTTAAAGGCGATTCGATACGAAGTGTCACCTGACCGGGAATATGCACTTTTTGCTTTCAATGTTGAACCAGTAAGTAACCACATTGGATTTCAAAATACACAGCCATTGGCAAGTTTTGTTTGGGTTTTTTTTCCCCCCACTTCTGTACCAGCAAAATGATATTTTAAATTAATTGTTTCCAGTGAAACAAAGAAAGGAACCCCTTCACTTGGATATTCTGAGAGCATGTCATGCTGCCATCTAGTAGAGGAGAAAGGTATAAATTGCCTTGTAGAGAAAACACTGTCATTGTCAGGATTTTATAGTCTTTGGGAGGGGGACTGTAAGGACATGTCTTTGCTACAAGGATTTCTGTTCCTTGTCTGTGGGTTTTTTTTTTTTTCCCATGGTGCCTTTTTTCAGTCACACAATAAATTTCTTCCCCAGAACAAAAAGCAACTGTCAGTGCCTCCCACAACTGAAATAATACATTAATTATGGTGCCAGTGTTCCCAGTGCTGCAGTTAGGGTTGAGCCATCACTTTCATTATAAATCGTTTTCTTCTGAGGCACAGGTATAAATCATCTATTAAAAAAAAATCACCATTGGGCTACTTCTAAGGTTTAGATTAGTGTGATTCTAACAAACTTCAAACGAGAAAATTGTAATAAGTCATTTTAAAATGATGACTAAAGAATCAAACACATGGGAAGCAGTTCTTCAACATGAGTAAGATTTATTTTCTCTTTAAATGCTGCTGGTATAAGGCCTGAAACGTTTAAATGATAGCTGTGCTGTACTACTTGGGTAAACTATTTTGTTTCCATAATCTAAAATCGCACCAGTCGCTCAAAACTGAAATAATTCATTCACCAGTGACTGCAATTCTTCTTCCATAAAATGAATCTAGTTTCAGCTGCTAACCAAAGGAAATTTGTTGGTTCTTTAGGTAGTAAAGGTTGTGGCTCTGTTGCTCATCTTATTTCTCTGCTGTCATCTTTGTGGTTATTCCTAACTCAGAGTGGTATAAAAGTCAGGACAACCATGCCTGATGTTAGAAAAAAAAAATCAAATAATACCATATCTGAAACTTCAGCAGTAAGTCCTAAAGACTTTTTGGCTTGGAAATCATTGCTGGTGCAACTTCACTTACCCATAGCTTAGCAGAGTTCTAGACAGAGATGGATGTGGAAGTGTTAAGTTAAATCTAAGTATGGGGAAGACAGCCTAATGATCACTGAGCTAGCACAGCCTTTGCCTAAAATTGCCCTTGCCTTGTGTGCCAGAGATGTTCTTTTAAATTTTAGTGGAGATTGGCCTTTGACTGTGGAAACCCTGTGCCAACGCTGCTCAGATGCACTGTGCAGTCTGGGAGAGTCCTGAGGAGAGAGGCTGAGAATGGGAGAAAAACACCTATAATAGCAAAAATTATAATGAGAGAAAAAAGATTTCATTCCTAAAGAAGCAGTAGTAAGAAATTAACTCTCAGCCTTTATCTGACTGCACACTCAGGAGATTTGCAAGAAAGTTATGGGGGATTTTGCAACCCAAACTTGTGTTCAGCCTGCAGACAAGCATTTGATGTAGGCAATGAAGGAGGATGGGGATGGAAAGGGATGGATTGGATGTGATTCCTCAGGATCCTCCTCTCTGCATCTCAGTACTTGCAGATCTGTGGCTTTGAGGTACAGAGAAAACACTGAATCTGTGTACTTAAGATGCCTGGCTGAAGAAGTGAGAGCAGCACACAGTCAGATGTTCCCTTCCTCTCACCTCCCTCCTTCCAGAAAGGAAAACCCAAGGTGCAAGCTGGAAACATGACCTTTGGGAAGATTTCAGGATATTAAGTGCATTTGGTGTGAGAGAGGATTGCAAATGGGTCATGTTCATATATGAGGTTATGATAGCAAGAGTTCCTGAAACAGTCTTCTGAAACAAAAATAAACCCCCTTATTTTTCCTTAAGATCCATCCTTATGAAAGATACAAAGATTAATTTTTAAGGAAACATAGTAAAAGAGGGGCAATAAGATTCACCCTTGAATAGTGCATCTAAGGTTCATTTTTTGAATGTTTCATCTGTAAGATTCACTCCTGAACATTGCATCTTCAAGCCATGCTGGGTGGCTCTTTGTTTATTAGAGTTACAATAACTTTTAAATTACTTATTCAGCTTTCTTCTCACTTGATATGCAGACTGTGGTTACAAATAATTGCATGAGAGTTAGCTTTTCACATTTTCTGCATTTGAAACTTGATTTTTTTGTCCAAATTCTTGGACAAAATTCAAATGACTCTGTTTTCTGCAACACAAGAAATTGATTAGCAAAGCCTTGGGCAGTTGTCCTTGTTGCAAAGTCAAAAAGAAATGTCAGGAATTGTCAAAGGACTAATAATTCCACAAATACCTTCAAAAACGTATTGTAAAGCTACTGTGTACTTATTTTATAGGTGTCAGAAAGTGTTTCTTTTATCTTTTGCCATTTGATAGTGTAACCTGCTGCCTATTGAGTAGAGTCATTTGTCTTTTTTTTTTTTAACATTATATGATTGTGCTTTGTTCACATATGTAATATCTTAATATACATACATATAAATTAATCATTTATCTAACTCTAACATGAATGGATTCAGCCTCTATTTTTAGTACCAGCTAGGAATAAAAATCAAAAGAGAAAAGCATAGCATGTCACTCCTATGAAGTGAATTATTTTTAAGAAAAATGCTACAAAGCCCTTTCTTCCCAATAGTTTTCTTCTACCTTTTTTTCTATTTATTTACCCAGAAGTATCTCTACTCAGTGTTGGTGTGGATAATGGCGCTGACACCCACACTGGAATAACACAGTCCTGAACTGGCAGACACCTATTTTGCAAAGATACTGAGGCAACTAATGTGTGTTTTCTTGTTGTATCACTTCATCATCTTAGAGATGATGAATTAAAGCATGTTCCTTAAAATATATTTCTCCCAGGAAGCTTGGCTGGCAGTTGTGAGACTGGCGTGGGTACATTGTGGCTAGTTGGGCTGTCAACTTTCATTCTAAATGCTTCTTTTGCAGTGCTTTTATTTACAGAAGTTTAATCTTTCAGGCAGCAATATTCTGGGTAAGCCTTGTGCTAATAGGAAGCTTTTCTAGCCTTGAACACGGACGATTTGTTCTTTTTCTGGAAAGGTCATAAGGAAGCACCAGGCTACTTGAAAATACTCTTGCAATTTTTCTGTTTGATTGGTTTTTTGTTTCTTTACACTTGAGCAAGGTCCATCCTGAGGCTGAAATCACAGGGTAAAGTTTTGGGAAAGCACTTGAGAATAAAGACACCCGTAGAGAAACTTGGATCTCAAATATCAAAAAAATACCAGGGTTTAGCCACAGGATCTCAGCAGAAAGGATGCAGAGGGTCTCTGGCAGTGCCAGGTCAAAACCACTCCTGCCCAGCATTGCTGAACAAGCTCTGTGCTATGTGCACAGCCCCCAGGCAGACACACAGGTCTCTATGGTGGTTGGGCTGGAATTGTGTTGGTGAGTCTCCATGCTTTCCAAAAGGGTTTTCTTAAAGAGCCAGGTGACAAAGCATCTCTTAAATTCAGTATTGTTTCTGCAGCCGAGAGAGTGATGGGGTAAGAAAAATGATGAGGAGCTGAACCCCAGGGGCTTGCATAGCTTGCTGTGGTACTCAGAGTTACCCAGTGGAGTTTGTGTAACAGTGATAAAAGAAATGAAGTAAATGTGAAGAAAAGGAATTTTCTTGAGTGACAGGGTGAGGCATTAAATAGAGAATATTTAATTGCCTTTTTTATGAATAGCTGTCGTTGTAATGCAAGAGAGGAAATAAAGTGGCCGAGATTCTTCTTAAAGCTATTTGTTCTTCATTTCCAATTTACCAGTCCATTACTGTGTTTGAGCTAGTTAGGAGCAATTACACACAGGAAATCCTGGCTGATTAATATGGACCATACTTCTGAACAACAATTAGGGCTGAGAGACTTTTATAGCTGATACAACAGACGCTGTTACCTATTTTGCTGTTAAAGGAATGCATTTTTATAATGCTGAAAGCTGCTAAGAATTAATCACAATTGTAATTAGAACAGGCCCTACTTTTTCTTCTTTTTTTTTTTTTTTTTTTTTTTTAATAGTTCATGTGATGAGTTTAGCATTTCTGTTTTCTCCTCTCTGTTGCCATAGATCTCATGGAAGAAGTGGGACCATAGAGATCTCAGAAAGACCCAGTCCAAACCCTGGGCTTTCTACTCCAAGCATGAATGAAGTGAAAAAGCATTATTTATGGAAAGCAACATATTATTATTGTTGCTGTTAATACTTTTTTACTATGTGCCCAAGTCTGGTTGTTATGGGAAATGAACAGGTTTTTTTTGCTTATGGCTCCAATTACAACCTCATATTGCTTTAATTAGATGTGTAAAAATTAAAATACCATAACTCTTGTTATTTCCAAACTACTAATGGGTATAAATATTTATAAAACCTCACAACATCCTTTTGAGTTAGGAAAGGACTACTATTATGATAAATATGCCTCTGAAAATTAGACACTGTCATAACCATCATTAGTAATACTGTTAATATTGTAGCTATGATATTTATTGCTTAATTGGAATGGATTTACCAGTGCTAGAAATAGGGTTGCATAAACCTGTTTTCTTTCTGTGGCAATAAATATATTTCAAATTTATTGTTTTCATTTCCACACAATGTTGTTTTCAGGAACAATGAAAATGTATAATGATTACAGAATTTAAAGTGAGCATGGTTAGAACATTTGTACCACAAAATAATGCTACCTAGTTTAGTGATTTGTTTATTATTTTGTTTTTGTTGTAAACCAGTAGAATTTTTGAGGGGAATAGCTTATGTTTATAGTTTTCATATCCTTTTTTAATCTGAATCCAGTTTTGAGTCTTTGTTGCTCATAAACCAGACGTCTTTCTTCTCAATGGGAAAGCTGTACAATACAAGGGCAGCATTGGCTGTTATCAAAAGCTAGTGGCTAACACTATTTTCCCAACATTTTTAAGGCTGAAGCACTGTAACTTTATTTAGTTATCAGAATTAATTACCCATTGCTAGGATAATAACTGTAGTGTCACTTCCTATATAAAAGAAGGGGGGGGAAAAATCGTTCTATAGTGTAAAGTTTAATTTATTTTTAAAGTTAATTTTTTTTTCTGTTATTACATCTGTGCATGTGTATATCTTTTGTTTTGATTCACTGAAGGACTGTAGTCACTCAGTGCTTCTGTAATGAGCAGAAGTCAAGCTATTAACGAATTAATGGAACCATCCAGACCAACCACTCATCAGATCTGATGGTTTGCTAAGTCTTGGGTCTTTTTTGTAAAAACAATTGCCTCCCATAGAGAAGTTATTGCTAATACCATTCAGCTAATATTTAATATTTCAGAGAAAAAATTATATGCCTGTGTGGGGTTTTAGGGAGGTCTAGGAGGTCTCCTAGGCTAAAAGTGGAGGTCACCTTTTTTTTCCTTACATATCCTTGGATTCTGGTTTGTGTCCTATTATTCCAACAGCCAAGATCAGTAGAGTAAATATCCTTGTTTAATAATGTGCTTTTTATCCTGTTTGTACTGGTAAGGAGAACAGAAGTGCTTCAGCTACATTTACATAACAAAAGCTAAGGCTTGTGAGTCCAGAAGTATTGTATTAACAGGAAAACACTGAGAACACAGGGGAGGTTAATTTGCTTGGTGATAGTTTACTTTGGATTTGAAGCTGAAGCAGCAGCTATTATTTGTCAAAATTTAGAGACAGTCATTTTAAAAGGAGAATGTTGTGTTTTGTTTTGTTTTTTAATTATTAATCTGGTCTGCTAGAAATATCCTTTGTATGCCTAAAATACCCTTTGACTGCCTATCTTTTCTAATCTCAAAACCACCATAACTAAATTCCCTCATCTGCCATTTTTGATGCAGGCTGAACAGCAATAAGATTCTCCAAAGAAGGTTTTCAAAGGCATCAGAGAAGGTTGATTCCAAAACTTTTCTACACTTCCATTTGTTTTCCTGCCAGAGCTGGAGGTGTGCAGCTTTCCCAGGACACCTTGCACTAAAGAAAGCAAAGCTGCTAATTATAAAGTCTGAGCAACTGGGAGTTTTTCCTACTGGTGCCTCCCCATTCAGGCAGCAGGAGAAAAACCTCTGTCAGACAAACCCACTTGTCAGAGTTTGTCTGTTGTGAGTTGGTATCAGTAATTGGTTCAGCCTAATTAATATTTGATATCTGCAGTGGCACAGAGAGACAGGGAAGTTTGCCACACAACTCTAGAGGGATTTCTGGGTTTTCAAAACTCTATTACAGCACTGTACAAACACTGTCTTCTCAGGTGTCCTCAGTTGTGCCTTCAACAACAGAGCTATTTTGATGCCAATTTTTTTTTTTTTTCCTGCCTTCCCATGCTTATAAAATTAAAAAGACCTGCTATGGGAGACTGAATACACGTTTTAATTGAGTAAACATGTTATCAAGTGGTTGGAATATTTGTTCTCGCTGCTCAACAGTCATCACTTTGTCCAATTTCTGTCACATTGTGTGTTTAGACTATAAAATTTTTGGACATGGGCACAGGATGGTGGAGCAATAATTAGTGACAAGTTTAATCCTAGAGCTCCATTTTGAAGAATAAACTGCAGAAACTAATTTCATGTTAGTAGCATTCAGGAGCAATTTTGGACTAACACAGGGGAAGAAAAGAGGTCAGAACTACTGTTTATTTGTTTTGGAGGAACCTCATGGTTCATTTAAAATCCCTACAAAGCTCCCACAGAAAATGTGTTTCTTTATGTAGCCTGAATGATTCTTTGCTCTTAGCAGCAATCCTTCTGCCTGGCACAGCTCAGCTTAATTACAGAAAAATTTCCAGTTTATACAAGGACTGGGGTTAGGCACTCAAATGTATGAACCACAGGAACATTTTGTAGTGAAGTTCCTTGGGCCACAGTGCAAGGGTTCCTAGTTAAAACTAAGTCTGTAATTATAACTCTGGGTAGAAAAAGCAACAGAAAATGTAGAGGAAAATGACCTATCACAAATCTGCATGCTGCTTTTCCATTCTTGATAAAGGGGGAAAAATAAGCATAGAGGAATGGATGTATGGAGTCAAGCATTCCTGTGTTTATTTTCCATGGAAAATGTCATTGCACCCCTTAAATGCAAGGAATGGGTGCTCACCCCAGCATCACGTCCTCAGCAGCTATTCTAGGAGTGGGGCATTGAAGAAACATCCTTAGTATAGAAGGAACTAGTGGGGACCCTGCATTCATTGTGGGCAGCCACTATGGATACCTGGAGCAAATAGTAAAACCACACTGGGATCCCATTTTGTTTGCTCTCTTGGTCCCTGTTACTGGGATGTGTTTTCAGCGGGAAGTTTGTGCTTCTGAAATGATGGTCTAGATTCAGTCCTAAAACACAATGCAATGTATTTGCTCAAGCTGGGAGGCAAAGCTCTGCCCTGCCAATCTTCCTGCAGTCCTCACATTCTAGTTTGGCTAATACATGCTCCCTCTGTAGTAATGGTTTCATCCCAGTTTCTCACTGAGTCTCCATTCCAGGCAGTGTTGTTTAGTGCAATCGTTAACAACAAAATACTATCTGCATGCTACAGAGAGCATTAAAAACAGCATACTGACTTCAGCTGCTTTGCCACCACTGAGCTTTAATATTTTCTATTATAAACAAAGGAATAACTCTTGTTGCTCTTCTAATAATGTAGCTAAATGGAGGTAGGAATAAACTTTAAGCCTCCTGGTTTCAAACTGGGAGACTTCAGCACAAATTGCACAGACATGACTGAGTTTCAAACTAAGTTGAACAGTCTTGCTCATGTAGCAGAGGCCAAGAAACTGTATCCTACATTTATTCACAGGCACAGATATAAATCAGTAAACTGAAAAGCAAATCCACAGTTCCAGGGAAGACTAGAGTAATATCAAAAGTGAGAAATAATTAGCCTGTCATGCAAGAGTACATAGGTGTTTTATGTATCAGTCAGCTATCAGCAGACTTTCTCTGTAAGTATTTTCTTTAGCAAATGAGATTTTCATCAAACAGAGAAGGGAAAATAAAAAGACTCAAGGCAAAACCACTATGATACAAAAATAACCAATTTTTCTTTGCTTGGGTAAGATTAGATTTTTCATTCGACTTCTCTGAGTGTATAGACGAGCTAACGTGGGCAGACTGGTAGAGATTAATGTTCTAACGAAAACCACAAAGCATCTTAAAAAGAGAGAAATGAAATGAATGTAGGTATATAACCATTACTGAAAAAAACCCCAGAACTTAATTAAGAACTAGATTCCTTGCAACGTTAGAGATGAGTTCCTGTTTTTAGCATAATTTTGCTTCCTACATTTTTAGGGACAATAAAAATCCCTTTTTATGGTGGATTGTGATAAGTATAGATCGTTATATTAAAATTTTAAGGGAATAAATATATTAATAATAGGATGCAAAATGGGAAAACAACAGTGATTTAAAAGGCATTAGAAAACAAATTCTAAAATAATGTAATTCTGGTGTCTGTGCAGAAACATAGGAAGCAGTTCCAGCTTGCAGGAGTTTATAATCTAAATGTGATTTCCAGTCTCTATTATTTATTTATTCTTAATCACTGAAATGGGAAAAAAAGTATATTTAGTGCCCCCTTCTGGAAAACTAATTCTTATTACACAGAGCATCCCAATGAAATTCTTGTCCTAAGAAATGCAAATCTTCTGATGCAAATGTTCTCGTCTAAATGCCTAAATCCAAGGAGTGTGTGGATCTGTGTTTACCCTGAACAACTGCCTTTTATCTCTTTAAGTGCCTGCAGAATTCTGTTTTTGTCAGGGCTATGTAAAAACCAATAATTAATGTTCCTCCTTGGGCAGCTAATGACCCAGATTTGAAAATGGGATCTGCTATTCTTTTTTTTTTTTTTCTATTCTCTGCTCAAGAAAAGCTTTTCATTGAAAAGGGAGAGGAGTCACAGGATTTTAGTCAGGCCTTTAAAAGTGAGAGTCCCCTGATTCTCATATCCAAGAGCTGAAGGGTACCTGTAGAGCCATGCTGAGGGTGATGCTATGAAGGGTTGTGCAGCAGGCAAGGAATGGAGGATGCTCCATGCTTCTGTTCTCTTTCCCAAGGCTTTCTGAAGAGCTGCCCATCACCACCCCAGTCCCTTCACCCCTTGAAAGATGTCCACAGCATCACAAGGGTTACACACAAAATTTCACATTGTCTTCTTTGTGATTTCAGTTTATTTCCTCATGTCAGAAAATAGAAATGCCAGCTCCAGTGAATTAGATCCATGTGTGCATTGAGAATACAGCCCAGAGTCTTCTGATCTCACGTGGAACTGGAAAATTAATCTTTCTCTGAATAGAGAGAGGATTTTGGACCAAGGTCTCTGGCATGTTTCTGAATACTTTCCTTTCACATCCACATTTTGGTGCTCTTAAACTGCTGCTCTCTAATGCTTTTTGAAGATCTCATCTCTCTTGTCTTGGATGCCTTTCTTTGAGTTTTCTAAGAGTGTGATGAGCCTGTGACCATCATAAAAGGTTTCAGTGACATTGTTAACTTCTTTGTAGCATTCACCTTCTCAACTGCTACAGTAGAAAAAACTATTTTTATATGTTAAGCGCAAATTTTAATAGAAAGAACATATGCTGTGGTTCTGTAGTTGCTAATTTCTTCTGCCAAAGTGAATTATTTAAAAGTGAATAAATTAATTAGGTGTACTAAGCATTCAGCCCATTTTCATGGCTTTGTTCTCACGTAATTCCTATAAAGCTGCATCATTTGTGCTGTAAACTTCACCAAAAAAAAAGAGAATCTTAACACATTCTGTCTGCTTAGCTCAAGAAATGTTTCATTTAAAGAAGGCATTTTCTAGTATTTCATTAAAAGCATTTCTCATGCTGGTTTTCAGCCCTTAGACTTATAACTCCAAAGTCAGTGAAGGTGAGTGTCAGTCAAGTGAATGCAGATGTGAACAGTGTAAACTCCCATCTGCATTGGCTACCCTTGGGCTGCCTTTATAATCTTAATGTACTCCAGGGTATAAATCTAAGGCTAAGACTCTAGTCAGAGGGATCATACCCCAGACTAGTCAGAGGGATCATACCCCAAACGGGCTTTTGCTGCTGCATGAGGTTGTACGTGCAAAAAGGATAAAATGCTTGTAAAGAATGATGGGAGAGGTCATTAGCAAGGACATCCCTCAAGACAGCTTCAAAGAGAATGTCTCCAAGCTGCAAACTGTGGGAGTGTAGAAGAGTATTTTGGGGAAGGATGATTATAAATAAGCTGTCTCTTGTCTTCTTTCTGAATTAGCTTTGGGCTATTCTCTGAGCCACAATAATGAACTGGATGGACATTGGGTCTGACCCAATTACAAGAAAATAATGGTTATAATTTTTGTGTGTGTTTATACAGATTTGAAGGTTTTCCATATATCCTGGGTTTGGGATAATTGTCTCCTTCTAAAAGTTTTGTTTGGCCCAGGTTACTTTTATACTTTTATTGTGTAACAGTGTTGTTTGTTTATCTTTTATTTCTTCCTCTTAGTTGTATTGTTAGAATTGCAACATTAACCCTGTACTAGATAATTCAATTCTCATTTCCAAGCTTCTGAACAGGATATAAAACAGGCAAGTGCAGAGCTTGGAGAGTTTCCCCCCAGTCTTACACTGCTGCAGAGTGGGAGTGGAACCTGAGAGTTGATACCAGGTGATGTGAATACTGATAAAAGTTTAAAAACAAGATCAACAACAAAATAAGCTCGTTATTTATAACCCTCATTTGTATTTCTTAATAACTTGAGTGAAGATGCTTCCCTGTAACCTGAGCAACAACAAGTGCACAGAGCCTGGTGCAAAAAAATCTTACTGGGTGTTTTGTAGCTGCCATTTTCTTTGCCAGTTAAAATGGACTAGTTGTCCTTTAAGCCAGTGAGTGCAAGTGCCTGCTGTGGCTGCTGGTGCCAGCAGAGTGCTGAGAGGGACAGGTGGCTTGGGAGCAAAAGGAGGCTTTTGTAATTGCTTGGCAGGGCAGAGCTGTATTAGAGTGCAGCAGCAGTTGGCACATTGGATTAAGGCTCTCCTAGGGGTGAGATCTGGCACACAAGCTGTATGTTAATACCTGTAGCCTAAGTTGGTTCTGGAGCTGCATTTGTAGCAAAAAGAGCATCTACTTTACCTGCACCATGTCAAAGAGTCTTAAATCTTGAAGCTGGCCTTGAAATTCCCTTTTGGTATCATCAGCAGTGTAAGACTCTCTAAAGTGTGATTTGGAAACAAATCTTTTCATAAAGAATTATAATAATGAAACAAGTGAGATAATCAGTTTGCATTATCTTACAATGCTGCAACCACCTATTACTGTAGCGGGTGCTGCCTTCACCCTTTTTTTATGATTGTTTTGCAAACTGGAGACACTGCTATTTGCAAAGGAGTAACTCCTTGACTTTTCTGGTTTAGAGACCTTTGGTTTGGTGGCTGAATATCAGATGCTAATCCCAGCCCCTCTCCTGTATGTTTGTGGAAGAGATTTACATATTAACTGTGTGTGTTGCCTGAAACACATGACCCCGGCACAATCGGCTTGTGTTACAAATGCTTCTAAAATGCAAGTCCCCTGACGTGAATGTTCTGTCCCTTCCTGAGGTCACCTTGATGTGAGGTTGTTGCAGCTCTGAGGAAGCCTCTCCAGTGTGACTAACAGGGCATTCGCAGCACTGTGTGACTGGAAAGATGTCCTGGTTGCCCTCTGTGCACCAAGGGCAAGCTTATAGAGAAAGGTTCCTTCAGGCTCCTATTGCAGTGATGTAATTTTCAGTCTAGAGATTTAATTGTTACAAGATTTGAAGAACAGACCCACCAAGACCCTTCCTGATGATCCACTGCCTCTTGTGTTCTTCCACTCTCTATCCCTTATACATAGCATTTTACTCTCTTCTTCCATATGAATTGCTAAAATGTCTTCCTGTTTCTGGAGAAACCAAATCCACTGATCCTTGGTTTCCTGTGGCATTGGGCAGCAGTAGAGTAGCTGCTTATTGACACTGGTGTGGCTGAGTTGAGGTGCTGACCCTTCTTACCTTTCCTTTTCAAACCTATTTTCCCCCTTTCCTGAGCCCTTCAGAACATCCTGGAGTGGCACAACCCTCTCAGTGTGCACTTTGTGACTGTACCACACAACACATGTCGTTGCTTGGCTGAGTAGGGTGCAGTAGGTAAGAGCATCCCAAATTGGGTGTTTGTTTGGCTGCCAGCTGAACCAAGGCACAGAAAATGCTCATTTAGCATTTCATTGTGGTTTTCCTCATTTGTTAGAAGCACAAAGCAAAATGGGCAGTGTCCCTTGGAGGGCTGTAGAAACAGGTTGGCATGTGTCATGAGACTGTATGAGAGGTACTTGGGAGATGATAAAATTTTGAAGGGATAGTTCAGTGCAGAGACAAAAACAATAATTTACTGTCTCAGAAGAAAACAAAGTATCAAAAACAGTCAGTATCAGAATGAATTAGAAAGTGAAAATGTTGAAAAGATCTCAAATTATATGACTTTATTGATTTCTTTGGTTCTTGTAAACAATCAAGTGTAGTGAGAGTGTAGGGTACAAAATACCAGTATGGCTTGTGGTGTGATTTTTTTGTTGTTGTTGTTATTACAATGACACAAAAGGAATGGATAGCATGGAGTTTTTCAGATAATCTCATTCCAGGTTGGTTACTATGGAGTGCCTATTAGTGATAGAATGGTGGTAATAACTTGCTAAAATAGTTGTGCTGAGGAGAATAGTGCTGACCAGTCTGTCTCCACTGGCAGAAAATAAAAATGAGAAGACTGTTACCTAAATGCCCACAAACAATTCCTCAGCCAGAGGTAACCCTTTGTGTCCTAAATGACAAATACATGAGAAAATGAAAGATCAGAAATTGAACAAAACATTACCAAGAAGTTAGTGGTCAGTTAAGAGAATGGATTTTTCATCCCTTTGGAGGTCCAGTTCAGCATATAATGGGAAAATAAGGATTTCTTCTCAACAGAATAGAAGGGCTCATGCTATTCATTAGTTTTCAGGTTGTACAGCCCTAACAAAACAATTGGTATCATGAAGAATTTTGATCAAGCAAATGATGCTGACTTGTGAAAATTTGGCCTTTAATGTTGACTTTCATAAAAAAATGCAGAAAATTCTGCAGATACAATGACTTGCTTTAACTCTACACAGAATACCATAAGGAAGTATGGCAGGGAGGTATTTTTAATCTGGGTGATTTGTATGAATGACATAGTTACCCCATAGATAACACAGTATTAGCTGTCTGGTGACTGACCAATAGAAGAATCAACATGACAATGTTGTAGTCATCCTATACTGTGAATAGTATGTACATATGGTAGAAGGAAACACAACATTTGGCTAATGTTTGCCTGTGATTTTCCTTCCAAACTTGTTTTTCACTCCCTTTTGTGCCATCATTAGACAACAGGATACCAAATACCAAATGAGCTGTTTGCCAATGCAGAGCAGCAGACTTCCTAGATTTTACTTTATTCTCTTTCCCCTCTTAATTTGTCAACTTCAGAGCCCAGTTAAATATCACAGATATTAAAGGCCAAATGGCAAATCATCTTTTACCTGCATATTTTGCATCACAGCACGAGTTACCGTTTAAGGGTGCCAGGACCATTTTGAAAGGTGGAATATGTAATTATGTCAAATGTTTGGGATTATTCAATCAGTTTGACATTCATATGTGCATTCAGGGATTTGTCTGCACACAGCACAAGTAGGAAAATGGGCTATATAATTTACTTTCAGCAAATGGCTTTTTAGAGATTGTTCATGGGAAACCCTTTTAATGGATCTGGCAGTTCCTGTTCCATTGACCACTTGTGCTGTATTTTTACTGTCTTACTATAGAGTATAAAAGGGAATAGATTACAAAGACAATTTGGGTCTGTTAAAAATCCTGAGGGGATCTATTATTTGGAGATACACTGTATTGTTACAGAATAAAAAGTGATTCCTTTCACCCAGATAACTACCGAGTACTTGATGATTAATTAGTGCACTAGTGAGACCACATCTGGAGTATTGTGTTCTGTTCTGGTCTCCCCAGCTCAAGAGGGACAGGGAAATACTAGAGAGAGTCCAACAGGGAGCTATGAAGATGATGAAGGGACTGGAACATCTCTCCTATGAGGAAAGCCTGAGAGCCCTGGGGCTGTTCAGCCTGGAGAAGTCTGAGAGGGGATCTTATTAATGTTCACAAATATCTGCAGAGTGGATGTCAAGTAGAAGGGGCTCTTGTCACTGGTGCCCTGTGATAGGATGAGCGGTAAAAGTAGCAAAGTGAAACATAGGACGTTCCACCTCAACATGAGGAAAAACTTCTTCACTGGGAGAATAACAGGCTGCCCAGAGAGGTTGTGGATTCTCCTGCTCTGGAGACTTGCAAGACCTGCCTGGATCTGTTTCTGTGTGGCCTGCCCTGGGTGTACATTTGTAGTTTTATTTGCAATTACTATTTAGAGTGTTCATTTTTATTTGAGGGTACTGGGATGGCTTTTTGGATGGAATGTGTGATTCCTGAAAAAGAAGGACACTACATGCTAGAAATTTTATATTAAACCTTGCAAACTGCAGCACAGATTGTACTTCTACAATACCCTGTAGCTGCTCCCTTTCAAACACTTAAGTTTTATGGGATTTTTCTAGATAATTCTTTAACATTACCACATGAAGGACAAGGTTCTCTCTATGGGGTTACTTATAAAATGAGTGTAAAAGATGTTTTATTCCTTTATTAAGTAATAATCATGAAGTCATGGCAGCCAGTCCACTTGGTTTTAATCTCCGATCCAAAAACTGTTTAAAACGACAAGTGGTTAACACTCTAAATAAGCTCTTTTGATAGAACAGTACATTGGAAAATAAGAAGATTGGGCTGATCTGGGGGAATTTTCTAAGGGATTTCCCTCCCCCTTTGTTGCTTGTAAACCTCCTTAATAAAAAGTCTGCATGTGCCTCTTGTATGTATTGATTCAGCACCTTGCCATATGAACACAGAAGAAAGCCTTTTGATAAATGCTGATTACTGCTGGTGCTGGCATGATATCAGCCCACAGAGTGTGACAGAAACCAGTACAGAAGGAAGTATAAGCTAAACCCTTCTATTTTTTACTGATTCTAGTGATAAATCCTCAGTAGGTACTGTAATCTTTCATACCAGCTCAAAAATGCTGAAAATGCATTTCTCTTTGTAAAACTTCCCTAATTTCCATCTAAAAACTTTACTTAATCCTTTGTGAGCTGCATTGATAGGCCAAATGACAGTGACAATTTCAAACTTCTAACAAGAAGCTAATGAAGGGAAAGTCTCTGTGTTTCTGGCTTGTGTCTGTGTGATGAAACAGGTGAGATTTCTTACTGCCTTGACCCCAACAGAAATTTTAGTTGGGATAATAAGAAGCTGTAGTCATCCTCTCAAATAGTTTAACTTCATTGGGTTTTCTTATTTAAGAGGGAAGCAACCATTTCATTTCTCAGAAAGACACAGTGATGTTTCTCTTGGACTGCTGTCTGCCTAGGAGGGTTGCTTGCAGTATGTTTTCCAAATAGATCTGATATAGTAGGGATGAGAAGGACTTTTGAGCTGCATGCACTGCTGTCCTGAAGAACTGTAATATTAAATGTATGATCCTGAAATCTTTATTCATACAAGTGGTTGTTTACATGAGCAAACCTACTGATTTTAAGGATTTATTTGGGAGAGGATTGCTCCTGTGAATGAACTTTGCTAGCTACAAGCATTTGAAGACTACACACTATAGGCACAGCTGATGTGAGACATTTTAGTGTCTGGCCAAAAGACCTAAAAGGATGTTAAATGATACTCAGAAAGTAAAAGGGTTCTTTGACTGTCCCACAGGTTTTGTTTTGCCCACTCCAAAACTCAGCAAAGAAAATATTTTATTTCAGTCTACATTAATGCTTCTAAGCTCTAAACTCTCTAGCACACCTGTGGTGACTCTGTAAATGTCCTGCACAAAATTTCCCTGCCTGTTTCTTTTCCCTCCTGCCTCATTTCTCTATTTTTCCCTTGAAGGTATCTGTTTTTTTTGGGTAGGGTTCTACTTCTGATAGCTGACAACACAGCATGGCTTGTTACCTTGAGTACCAGTCCTTGCCTTGGGCTTATGTATATATCTTCATCATTTATATCTTGTATATCTTCATCATTTTTGGCATACTACTGCCAAGATCTTTGAAGGCTAAGGTTGCTCAGTATTTAATGGCAATGTATTATTAAGCTTTTCAGCTCTGTAAACTATTTTAGTTTTTCCAGTGCATTTTCTTCAAGGAATTTTAGCAATTTTAGAACTTCATCAAAGCTGAAATAAAATTCAATGCATCAGCTAGGTCTCCAATATCAGCATTATATGATTCAAGAGCTCTTTGGTGTGATTTGATGTAGATAAGATAATGGTAATTAGTTTGACATCATCTGAAAAAAAAGTGGATCTGAAAAGGACACCTGTACTAATATAAAAGCTACCTTGTAGTGAACTCACTTGTGTTCCTCAACCTTCCCTGGCATCAGTACACTAGAGACTTGCTTTGCTGTAGGATTCTTTACATAGCTGAAGGAGATATCACCTAAAAGGAGATGTTATTTTGGGATATAACCTGATGATGTCCTTGTAGTGAAGGGAGTGAAGCAGGGAATCACATAAATCTGACATCAGTCTACCATAGGTACAAACCCAGTGCTTACACCTCTCTACTCTGGTGGTAGCTTTCTTTCATGGGGTTCATGTAGTAGTGTAAAGATTTGGTATTTGAATTCAAGTTTGTTTTAGCAAACCAGGATAATGTGCTTATTTGCCTTTCTGCTGAGCCCCAAAAGGAGATAAGACAGGACATTTAATGGTTTCTTAGCATAAGTCAGAAACAGTAATTGTGCAAAACCAGACGTACCTAGGGAAAACAATTTTGTTCAGAAAAACTTGATTGGTGAATCAAGTCTTCGAGAAGTTCCTCCTTGGTCCTCTGGGACAGGATGCTTTATGAGAACTACTGGAGAGCAAGTGGCTTAAAGACTTAAGTAGAAGTCAAACAAAATGATTGTTAGGAGACTATTTATTTAGTAGCATACAGTAACAGGACAGAATTGCAAAAGCTACTGCCTGAATAAATGTGTATAAAGTCATTCATGTTTAGACCTTTCACACTAGTGCCTGGACTCCTGAGTTGCTCATCAATGCTCACCTTGCGCAACCACAGATCACTGCTAGGGATTGCCTTGTTGCTGACAGAAAATCAGTTAAATTGCTGACCTTGACTTTGGTATTATTATTTACTACTTAGAAAATAAGTAATAAACTCTCTCTTTTGAGGTGATCTGTCATGCAAACTGACAGGCTCCTCCCCAAGGCTCAAAGAGTGCAAATTGATAGGCAGATGCAACTCTAGCAGGTCAAAACAAACGTGAGGTCAACTTCATGCCCTAAGTCAATAAGGTTTTATTTACTGACTGACAGAAGTATTACAACTCACTCTGAGATCACACAGCATCACCCCCCTGTTTTATTTATGTGGGAAGAAAGCAAAAAACCAATGCATTATATCCCTGTTTTGTCCAGTTATAAGGATGGAGTCTGTCTCCAGCTGACCAAGGTGTCCTCATTAATGATTGTTCTATATTTAGCCCTTGCAGGGACCATGTGCCCCCAGTTTAATCAAAGACCTGGTAGCCATGGTAACGCCAGAGAGCATCTGGATGTATACGATTTGCCAAACACTGGAATAAAGTGCAAGATGAAAAGAACACACAACAGCATTGCCCGAATTAATGCATTGTTCTTTTCTACTACAGATTTGGAAGTGTTTATAAGAGCTCCCTTACCATAAATGCTTGATTGTTTTTGCAGAAGAAGAGCCCTATTAACACAGGTGACAATTACTGATCTGTTGTTTCTTTGTTTCTTTCTGAATTTTGCCTTGCAGGTGTATCAGCATTCCTACACGGCATATTATGTCCTCAGCAAAATACCTCATGGGTAAGCAATTTTTCAATGTCTTCATTTTAAAACTCAGCCATTAAGAATTCTGCAAAATCATGTGTATTGTAACAAACGGTTTCCTGTGACAGCCCTTTGCAATGGTCTGGCATTCAGCTGCAGCATCCACTGAGCTGTGTGTTGTACAAAAGATGACATAGTCTGGAAACAGAAGTACTCAGCTTCCCTGGAGAGTCAGACTACATGAATTTCATATTCCAGTTTTCAAGTTTTTGGCTAGAATATAGATGTGCTGGTGTCTGGCTGAGAGCCGTGGTTGGCCACTCACCAGGGCACTGTCAGAGGATCTATCCAGAGATGTTTATTCTTGGTCTATATTGAGGCATCACCCACCAGCTTTAGGTGTCTTGGCAGATTCTCTTGATACAAATGCCCTCTCTAGCATCCCACCTGAAGCCAGATAGACCAATAGGCTGTTCCCAGGATCCTGATGCTGCTTAAGCAGCACTCACAATTGTACTGAAGCTTTAGTTTATCTTTTCAGAGTGTGAGGTAAGTGCAGACAGAAATACTACGTGGGCTTTACACAGCATTTCTGAGATTAAGGAAAGCAGTAGTGCTTTACCTAGAGCACGTAGTGCGAAACGTGATTTATCATTATACTTTATAAATTTCCTTCATACAATGATGCTTTATTGAGGTGCCCCTGTCCACTGGAGGTCCTTATCTGAAGACATTCAAAACCCACCTGGATGTGTTCCTTTGTGACCTGGTCTAGGCGATCTTGCTCTGGCAGGGGGGTTGGACTAGATGATTTTCTGGGTCCCTTCCAACCCCTACCATTCTGTGATTTCTCAGCCATATCAGCACAAGATTCGGTTCAGTTTGATGTTTCAGGTCCTTTGGTGCTGACAAAATTTGCAACCCACAGACAGCATCCTCGCTCTCCACCTGATAGTGACAAGAGTGACAAAAGCCTTTGACACTGAGCATCAACTCCTTTGCCAGTTCTAGGGACTGTTTTCATTCATTAGTCCTCTTCTGTAAATAGGCACCAGCTTTACACCCCGTTGGTGGCTGCCAGTGGCACCTCAGCATCTCTGATTTGGAGCAGCCAGGGCAGTGACTGCTGGTGAAAAAATCTTGCTCCTCTCTGCACTATCCCACCTACTCATTAGACACTCCTGGAAACAGGCTGTGACAATGTGACTTTCCCTGTGCTCTCTCTGCCCTGTTCCTCATCCTCAGCTGTGATGTCTCATCAGGAAGGCCAGACAGTGTAGGCTTTGCACCCACTCATGCCCTTGCTACACCCCTGATGAGGCTGGCTAATAAGAAAACCAATTAATCTAACCTGTAACATACTATTTTTTTTATGTATGTGACATTAATCTGCCAACATGACTTGTTTTTTAAAGCTATTTCTAATTATTTTTGCCATGTTCTGCAGACCTTTCAGATTCAGGCTGTGTGTGAAGTCAAAAGGGGCTTGTACCAGTGTTTTCCAGATTTCATTCAAAACTCTCCATATGTTTCACAAGCCAACTTGGGCATGTCTCCAGCACATACCTTCACAAATAGTAATTTATACAGAGTGTAGGACTGCAACATTTGTCTATGAGAGCTGTTGTGGAAGTCAACTCCCCAGAGAAGGAATAGAAGCACAATTTGGCTCTCTATAGAACAACTAATATGTGCCAATGATATAGACTCAAAGGATCTTATTTAAAATGGAAAATAAGCCTGAGGTTGAAGAGAGATTTAATTAACTGCACATATTTAATTTCTCCTTTTTTTTGTTATTTCAGCCTTCTCACAGCCTTTTGGGAAACTCAGGGTAGAGCCCCCTACCATTTTTCCCATGTTTGCCTTCCGTTTTCAATAGCCTGTGGTTTTCAGCTTTCACAGGGAGAGCAGACTAAGCATTTTCCTGGGCTGAGGTGCATGTGGAGGTTGTGCTCAGCTCAGCTTCCCTGCATGTCACCCATTTTTGTCCTGCTGTTCACCCAAAAAAATAAGACGCTGGTGCTGGGTGCCATCTAGTGGTACAAGCCCCTGCTCTTGCAGCTCATATTCTCTGTTATGAACATCTCTGAACTGTCCCATCTGCTTTCCTCTGAACAGTGCTGCTTTTCACTACCTGCTGATAACTGCTTATAGCTGTCTGCATTATAAAGCTTTTTGCAAAGCTCCTCTCATAACCTTAGAGTTGCACTTGCTGCACTGTAACTGCCAGCTAGTTGCAGCTGCTGGGTGCTGCCAGAGCATCCTCAGGTCTAGATGTGGAACAGGGAATTTGTGTGCAAGGTGCTGAGAGAATGTGGGACACAAACACCATACATAGTCATTTCCTAGATTTATTTCTCATATATTTGGGAAATAAATACTTAGCATTGTAATGTAGGCAACAAGCTATTTATGAAATCCAGTCACCAAAAATTCTTTTATTCTTTTGTGAGGTTTAATAGTGTTGCTCCTACGGAATCCAATATGGATGATCTCAGTCATTCACATCCTTCTCCTGTCTGGGTCTGTTCCTGTGTGTCATGCCCTCGGTGATCCTGTTTGCATTCCCCAAAGTGAAGTCCAGCATAAAACTGACATTTCCTCAGACCTCCTAGTGCTCATCCAGTTCTGCATGAACTTTTTCCCTCTGAGCATAGCGAAGTGACAGGGATTGGTGCTGACTCCATGTGAGTTCTGGGCACAGTGTCAGCACATTCAACTGGAACATGTCAATGGAATTTTCCAAATATGCTTATAGGGATCAGTGAGAAAATCAGCAGTTATTCACACACCTCATTGTTTTTGTGTAGGGGAAGGAGGGAATTGTACACACTTACTCTTAAGCAGAATCTGTATTTCTTCCCAAATTTATATGGTATAGTCATGGGAACATCTTAAGTAGATCACAGGAGCAATCATGGAGCTGAGTTCAGCTTGTCCTGCCTACACTGCCAAGGGTTTGTAAATTCCACCACCCATACCCCACACTGAACTCCCAGTAACATCAAGAGAAATTCCATGAGTGCAGTGAGTGCAAAATATGCATTGGAGGTCCACAGAAGTGATAATAGGAGGAGGAACTGAGTCCATGCTTCACAGGGAGTAGAATTTCAAAGTGATTTCTGTAGAGCTGTCTGTAGAGCAGTCAGTAATTTCTGTCCTTTCCTTTTAGGCAAGCTACTAAGGGGAAAGAAGTTTATTAGAGAAAACTTGATCAGATTTGTACATACTCTATCATATCATGTTTTGAATGACCATGAGGGTTTTGTTTCACATGCTCCCATTTCCATGTTAACAGTAAAAAGAAATTGTGTTTCAATATTTAAACTCATGGTTAAAAAATTTCAGGGAGCAGATTCTGCTGCAGATATCTGTCTGATTGACCAAGGCTGTGCTATTTGATTTTGTTCTGGCCTCTTACACCCCCTCTCTATAGCATTAAAGAAACTTCCTGTACCTCAGTGTTCCCAACTGCAATGCAAGAAGGTTAATATTGCTTACCTGACAGAGGTGATGTGTGATAAGAACTGCAAAATTTAACTCTTTAACATTTATAAACTTGTACTACAGCCCACATTTTATCTTAAGAGGGAAAAGTACTGCAATTAATAGTCTGTTTTCAGCTGGAGGAGCTGAAAGTTAAGCTGAAGAGTTAATTAAGGCACCTCTGCTGCATAGTGTGGTGGCTTTTATGCCAGCCTATAAAGAACAACACCCTCATGATGTCATATGTTTTTTCAGTTGTATTTTGACAACAGAAGACTGACCATTGGAATAGTTAAATTCAGTAGCTTGGTTGTGGAGCCTGACCATAAATCTTCTGAAATGTGTAGGAATCTTTGGTGAAGTTACTGGAATTTAGCTCAAGATGTGATGGAGCTGTTGGGCTTCTTGCTTTGTATAATCATCTGAATTAAACACGCTGTAAGTCACCAGAACAGTGGTTAAATCACATACCAGCTTATTGCTTGCAAATACATTTTGTACCAGAAAGAGCCAGTGTTTTATTAAGCAAAGATGTTATTTGAGCATCACTCACTTCCAAGCCATGGCAGGTTGAAAGCAGCTCAGCATCAGCAGGCGGTTCAGGCAGGACTCTTGGCTCTGCTGGTGGGAGGAAATCCACTTCAGCAGCTCAACACCATATCATTTCCCTGGGGGATTTGCCATTTGCTCGCCCGTGTTGGTCACTGCATAGCATTTTTTTATGCAAAATGTTCCTCTAATGTGTAGGCAAAGCAATTTTTACCACAGGCTTCTCTCTTTCAGAATCATTTGTAATGTGGGTGGACATCTTAGAAACCATGTATAGTGATAATAATAAGGAATATTCCCCTGATGGGAGGATTTGATATTAGAAATTAGAGTAATGACTGCTATGACTTAAAAAAAAAAAAAAGATCTTCAGTAATTAATAGTTAGATGTAGATGTTAGCAGTTTAGCAGAGAAGAGCTGAGCCACCAACCTCCTTATGTTACAGAAAAGGTCAGTAGCTTATGGCTCAAAAAAAAAAAAAAAGAAGAAAGGTTTGGAGCAAACTCTCTTACAGTGTTTGAATTCTATTCTGAATAAGATGTGCTTGACTAGTGAGAAACTTACCTGGATTTGGAAATATTTGTGTGTCCCAGTGCAAATGAACCTCCTCTGTTTTTGTGGTCAGCCTCCAAACTGTAGACACTGCTGCAGAGTTCACACACATCCCAGTGCTGGCCACTGCCAACAGGTGGTACATTGGCAGAGGTCCATGCACCACCTTCCCAGAAAAAAAATTTAAAAATTTAAAAATTGTTCTGCATGTGGATTTTCATAATGGAGATTGGGATTTTTTTGGTTTGCGTTTTTGTCCTAATGTTCAAGGTTCTGGGTGATTTTCTAAAAAAAATTGGAACAAGAATCATGCATTTCCCCGGGGCTGGAGGTGCATTTTTATTCAGCTGCTGTCAGGCTATAGAGACACCCTGCAGCCTGGGCCTTAATTGTTTTTTACTATGGTTGGATGATAAACTCTTTCAGCTTCCTTAAACTCTCAGTGTATTTTTTCATATACAAGTTGGTGAAGGCAACACTAACACCCCATTACAAAGATGAGCATTTCCTCTTGTGTCTCTTCTTGAGGTTTATACATTTCTGTTCCAGGGCAGAACTGTAGAGCTGGACTGATATTTTAGTCATTTAAATAAGGAGAGTATTTTACAATCTTCTTTTAAACTGTATCTGAAATCAGATTAATTGTGGTATTGCTTAAAAGTGGTGAGAATTCCCACTGAATAGAAAGAATGGGTCTGTGAAGTGTGTGCCTTGTTAATTTATCCAATGAGAACATGGTCTGTGTGGGTAGAGGCTATTTAGAAGTGTATTGTGTTTCAGTATTCCTAGGAATCTATGCAGAAACTTCCAAGATCTCCTTTAGAATTGCTCAAAGACTCCTACTTTTCAAAAAGATACAGAGAATATGGAGTCATTCTGTTTTTTTCTGAAACCCTGTAACACAAACTGTTAGATTAGTTCTGAGCACAAGCTCAAGAATCAATCTCTTGCCCCCATTAAAAGTGTGACCTAGTGTTCAGTGAAGTCATATTGTAACGAGGCACTTCTGTTGGCTCTGGGAATAGGACATCACAGTTGTATCTTATTTTATGTACTAATAATCCTATATTGCTCTCAGCAGGCATCACATCATGGTGCTAGTTTTTTATTAGGGTTTGGAAGTCAGACAAGGTCAGATGGATGGAAAATTCTAAGGTTTCATCACAAACATCCTTTCCTGGAGACTGGCGGAGTTGCTCTGAAGAGCCATGTACATTCATCCCAGGCTCATTATTGTTGAGATCTTCCCAGTTCATTCTTAAACATCTCAGTGCTTACTGGGTTGTTTTTCTTCAAGCTGTATTTTTTTTTTACCTGTATTCTTGATAGATTATTTTTGGGTAGCATTCAAATATTTAGGTTGTTTTTTTGGTTTTTGGGGGTTTTTTTTCCATGGCTTTGTTGTAGATAAATGCACTTTAAATCCTGATAAATCCAATCCCTTATCTCATGCCTTGAGTAGCTCTGAGATCAGAGCTGTCTGAGAAACCTCTATAGAGTAAGAGAAAATCACTTGAGTAAGAGAAAATTACTTTTAGGTGGTTTATCACCTGAATGCTATCACCTCTCATTGTCTCTTTAAGGGACAAAATATGACTCCAAGAACAAAACCTCTTAAAAATAAGAAAATGCAGTAAAAATTCATTCTGTCATCTGTGATTTAGAGGGGTCATATGAGAAACATGATAATGTCATTATTCTAAAAGTAATGCTACCAGTATCTAAGGACCATTTCTTTTCTTACTCAGGGAAACCTAGAAATCTTGATCAACAGCTTGGATCCTCCAGCCTGCCATTACTATGACTCCCACCCATGTACCCATCTCCAATACATTTTTAAGTCAGATTTTGTAGACCTGCACTAGAAAGTTTTACATAACTGATCATGGAAGTTGGTCACTCCTTTTCTGACAAGTGATTGATTTTGAGTGGTATTAGTATTGTGCAGGGTTTTGCAAGCCCAGTACCAAATATTACATTGATGGATGTTTTACAGACACAGAGAGACTATAATCAGGAAGACCTCTGAGCTCATGCTGTTGGCTTGAATCTGACTGGATTGCCAAATTAGGGACAAATGTTTTAGATTCCTTTGCTTTTTGTCTTTTATGCTCAGAATGAATTCACAGAATTCATTCATCTTGGACAAAATGGTTTGTGAGCTCAGTTGTTTTTAAGAACAGCTGAATGATCTGATGTGTATCAGTAGTTGCAATTAATAAATTCAAATTGCCTTCATTATGTCCTACTTTTGTTCACTGCAAAGTGCTGTAAGGAAAATACGTTTATATGTGTGTATGTGCATTAAATATTTAATAGGGGACAAGCCTCAATGAATAGAAGAGCCTTCCCATCTATTTAAGCACTTTTATTAGAATTCCAGGAGGACTTCTTTAGTTGCATCTTTTCATAGTCTGATTTCTTGATTATCTGTTCTGGCAAGTCTTAGATTCCCATTTGTATTAGATTTTATTCGTCTCACTGCAGGTCTCTGTAGGGCTCTGTATCTTCTGGGAAACAATTTTCTTAATGGCACCTGTCTCTTTAGTGAATACTGAAGTAAACAAGTCATTTACTTGTTTAAGGATGTATTTTTTCTTCTCAAGAAATGGCATTCTTGCTCCTTGGAAATCTTCCCCCCTTTTTCCAGGTCCATATCTATGGTTCTTTGTACATTTATGAGCACATGTTTTAGATGTTTTTTTAACTTTTTAATATTCATCTAGTGCACTTTTTTTTCTTTTAATATAATAATGCATCAAAACTTTTTAAATGTTAAGAAGTTTGCAATTTTTTATGAACTTTCTAGATTTCTTCTCTACATGGTGGTTTATATATCTTTTTTTTTCTTTCCTTCTTTCTAAGGAAGAAGAAATTTGGCTAAGCCACTCTCTAAATTTATGCTATTAGTAGTAAACTGGTTTCTTAAGAACTCCCACCAGCTCACATATGTACTCATAGTTTTGGTTATTTGTTTAGAGGATTGACACATCAGAGGAGCCTTTGGTGTAAATTGTTTTATTTTTGCTCACATTGGCAGCATGTGCAAAGAATTTCCTATTGTTCTGTATTTAAAATTAAAATTAAAAGTTATTAAAACAGACCCTAGAAAATCAGTTTATGTCATATACCCAGACTTTGACTGCTTTTTCCAGTTTCAGACTTTTCCAGCCTGGCATTGTGAAATATTTTTCTTGAAGTAAAAGGAGCCACTACCCCAATTACAGTGGAAAATTTCCTTTGTTTTTAAAGTTAGTTTTGAAGAACTTAATGTTGAGAAGTTTGTCATGTTTGTGCTTAGAGGGAGACTCAGTACTGTGAGGTCTCTTGAGAGAAACTGATCTTCTGTAGAATAGGGGGAAATGTCAAAAGAGGGAACACATAGATGTAAAAAAAATCAGCAAAAACAGTGCAATCTCTTTAAAACTAGTTCTGCATTAGTCATGGTATTTTTTATGATTAAAACTAGTCAGCCTGATATGACTGATTAATTTGGTTTAGTCTACATATATGTTCTGAGATAAATTATAACTAAAAATTATATATCAGACAGCAGGTTCATTGCACTCAGGAATTTTCCTTATTCAGAAATTTTGAGGGGAGACTTTTTGGCAGAAAGCTTCATCTAAATGAGCAAATTTCACAATTTACTACTTCAGTAATTTTTTTTTTAACATTGTGCTGAGATTATGCCTGTGTCTGGAGCAGTTTAACAGGCTCTGGTCCAGACAATGTCATCTTAATGTGAAAGAGTTTATACAGCATCTGCTCCATCTTCTGTCTGGACTAAAACAATTTTATGTTTCTCTTTGCTGGGCTTTAAAATCAATAATTTTAAGAGATTGGAAGGAATAACAGCAACCCTCTAATAAGACCTTCCCATTTCTGTGGCTGGAAATGAAGATTAAGTTTCTTTTCTATAAGGATACAGTAAAAATGGTGTGAGGATGCCATAAATCTAGTTCATCATGCAAACCACTAACAGGAGATATACAGCCCTCTTTCAGAAGAGCCCATTTCCAAGCCAGCATCCTGCACAAATGAGCTCACAAGGGGAAGGCTCAGATCCAAACAAGCCCTAATTATGAGGGTCTGTGAGGAGCACTGGCTCTTTGGAGAGACTGAGATGACCCACAATATTGATTCAAGAGAAAAATAGAGGGATTTTAAGCAGGCTTCTCTGGAGGAGAAGCAGAGGTGTAGTTATGGAGTGCTAGGGCTTGTCAGCAGTAACATACATCCCAGAAGGAGTTGACTGGCATGAGATCCTATTTATGCAGCATTTGGAAAATGTACATTTGCTCTTGGGATATAGATGTGCATTGGTCCTACTCCCTTAAGGGATTTTTATCAAGGAGAGTTAAAGGTCCAGGATAGTATGAGATAATTGGAAATATTTAATAGATGCTCTCCAAATGGGTTTTTCAGTTTGAGGATCACTAAGAGCTTTCCTGGGAGAGAGGTTGAGGGTTGTGACTATCCTACCTGGAGCAGCTGTGTAGACAACTCCTCCTCCTCTTTCTATTAATGATATAATGGGTTTGTAAAGGAATTTCTTGGTGCTGCCATGGAGGGAGTCCACATGTATTCCACTGCAGACCATGCATCTAACAAAGCTCAAATAAGTGTGTGGAAATCTGGTCTTTCATGGTAGATTTCATAAGTAGGTGAACTCCCTTTTCATGCCAGCTTCAGGTTTGTTGACAGCCTGGTGTCCCCTGGCCACTGCTGATACAGCCCAGATCGTTCCTGCAGTTTCTCCAAATCCTGCTGGGACAGGTTTGGCAAGGAGAGATGTCTTCTCAATATCCTTGCATGACACTGAAGCCTCCTCCAGGTGAGGGAGTGAACTTTACTACTCTAGAGAATAAGATTATCTTCAGAAGAGATGAACAAGCAAAAAATCTACCAAGAGGGAAATGCCCATCTCTCAGGAGTGTTCGTAGGGGGAACAAGGAAGGATCTTTGACTGATTTCATAGCTTGTGGTAGAAAAGAGTAACTCACAGCATGAGGATGGATGCTTGGTTACTGCCTGACTTCAGTGGTCTACATCCCACCTGGATGTGCAAGCTGTTATGTGCTGAACATAGAGGCAGTTTATGGTCACTAGGTTTGTGAATCGAGGGATTCCAGACAATACACAATTCCATCAGCCAGCCTTTCTATCCCCATAGTTATCAAAAGGCTTCAAAGCAAGATTTTGCTACAAAAGAAGTTTCTCAGCCATTCTGAACAACTTAAGGAGGAACTTGAGGAAAGCAATTCTGTTTTTCCTCAGACATACCAGAGAAAGAGAAGATAACTGCTTTTGATGTCTGCAGCATTTGTCTTTGCAGGTAGATCAAATGGAATGCTTTTCCTTCTGCCTTATCAGCAACCAGTGCTGGTTTATGCATCATTTTTCACTGTGTTAGTATGCCTCTTTTACAAGATGATGCAGTGAGTAGAACTGACAGGAGTTGTCTGGGCTGTGATCTGAATTATTGGCAGTAATTGGTATTTCTGTCCCTTAGCTCCACCTGTGTTACTGAAGCATCACAAGTTTGAATTCTTAGAATTTGTATAATCTGTTTATTCAGGGATAATATTTCTCCCTCTCTTTGTAATATCTTGCTCTTCTTTTCACCATGGGTAAAAGACCCAAGAAGTAGATACTTTGACAAATAGTGAAGTACTTTTTTTTCCTCCCATAAGAGGTTTAAATTTGATTCATTGTTTTTTCTTTCTTTCTTCCTCCTCCACTCAGAGATACTCTCTGTTAAGGTAATAAAGGTAGCTAACCAAAGAGATTGAGTCTTAACAGGTATAGCTGACTTGGAACTTGAGATGTTTGCATTAGCTACTTGAAAAGGAGTTGTATGGTTAGTTTTCATACTGAAATGGTATTTTTGTGGCTGCTAGGAGTTTGTTATGACAGTTGTGTGTTCTCATAGCCAGACCTTGCAAAATTACTCTAAGCTACCCAAAAAAACCACCTTCTGCTTAAAAACCATGAGAAGAAAAGGGTTTTTTTACTCCACCACCAGCAGTTGTGGATAACACTGCCTTCAGTACTAGGCACCCTGCACTGTGCTCAGACTTCACAGTCAGTGATTCAACAAACCATTCCTGCCCCTACACATTCCTAATAGATCCTGTCTACACCAAACCTATCATCTTCAGCACTTGAATTGTAATCACCTCCACAGATCTTCCCAGGGGCCTTACAGACATCGTGGGTTATGGTTTATAACCACTGATACACACCTTCTAGCAGGAGAGCAGAAGCTGCTTTTCCAACATCAGGAGTTATGGAAGTGGGAGCCTGTAGCCATGGGTGTCTTCATCTAGAGTCTGCCCTGATTCTAGCTGGGGTTTGAAAAGGACTTCCCAGGAAAAAAACATTTTTTCACATTGAGAAGAATGCACAAAATGACTGTTTAAGCATTCCTCTTGCATTGTCTTTGGACTTAATGCAACAGCTCCAGTGCAGAGGGAACGTGCAGCCGAGGGAGTTATTGCCTGAAAGGGCAGAGCCAGAGTGTAATTGTGATACAGCACCAGGTCACAAAACAGGCAATAAAGAGAATTCAGTTAGTATCTAATGATTGCATTCAGTTTTGTTCTGTTTTGAAAATATGGTCTGGAAAACATTGTCTTTAATGAAAGAATAAGCTCTGTACAAGAAGAGAAGACCTTTTGCTTAAAGGCTAGGCAGGCTTGGGCTCTTTGTTTTGGGGTGATGGCCTCAAATTGCCTTGTTATTCCTGTCTGTAGCCCAGTGATGATAATACACTTTCTTTTTAAAGCAGTTTGAGATCTGCTAATGAGACATACTGTATATAGGCTATATTAGTGTTCTTGTTTGTAGTGTTCTTGTATACACAGAGTTGTAGCAATGTGACTTCAGAATATGTAATGTAAGTATTTGTGCTGACTATAAATATAGTCAAGGTAATGCTGTCTGTGCTGTGATAAAATGACATTATGCTGCTCTGACATTTACCAAAAAAGCCTCCTTTTTCTATATTGCATTTGCTATGTCTCACTGGTTCCTGCTACAAAATGAAGGTAATGGATGAAGGAACAAGAAAAGCATTTTGATTTTATTTTCTACAAAAAATGAGATACTTGGTATTGGTAGGAGTTTTTCCAATTGAAGCCAGGCTGTGTATCGGTTGTTAGACAGTGGCTAAACTTTTCTTATGTCATGTTCAAAGGAAAAATATTTATCAGAAAAGCTATGGGGTAAGATGAAATTATATTTTTCGTGTGGCAGTATAATTCAAAAATATAATTACTGTTTATCCTTTGTGGACATCATCAGTGTTGATAAATACAATTACTCTGTTTGCCATCCCTTGACTAATTCTTAAGGCTTAGGCAAGTCAGCAGTGGAACTAATGTGTTTAATTTTGTATTAATAAGAAACATAAATTGTCAGTTAAATACTTGGTCTTATTAATGCTTCCTACTGGTATCGTGATTACCTCAGAGTCAAAAAATTTACTAAAATCTGGCACTAAATATTAGATGATTCCAGCAGAAAAATACATTACAAGGTCATAGTGGATTACCAAAGCAGATGTGCACCAGCTTAAATAAGTACTTTTCTGAAGCTGAAATCTTATTTTTATCTTTTTTTTTTCTTTTTTTTTTTTTTTTTTTTTTCAGGGATCCCCAGAATTTGTATCCCCCTGAGGTCAGCAATGCAAAGCTTCAGTATGCTGGTTGGGGTCCAAAAGGGCAACAGCTGGTAAGAGAAAGAACAAGTGTACAAATGAATTTAGAGACCATGCTGCTAATGTTTGGATGTAACGAAAGAATAAATATTTATTAAGTGATTTTGAGAAACTTGTGAGGAAGCTTCTAGCATCTTTATGGGGATTGTTTTATGATGTAATTTATTTATAAAATTCAAAAATATATTCATTGACTGCAAAGTAGTTGTGTCAAAAAGGTAAAGAAACACCAGCTTATGGAAGCTCTTTGAGAAGCTGCACCTGCTTCTCCCAGTGACAGATTATAGACATAATAGACGGTATGATTTAGTTGTTTCACAAGAGTCTTCAGACTTGAAAACTTGGCACTAGTGAGATTGTTTTTAATATTAGCATCCCTGTTTGGAATATTTAACTCCAGAACAGAGTTGCCCTGAATTTGCCCTGTAGTTGTTTGCAAAGTAGGAAAAAGTAGAAATGTGTTCTGGAAAGTTTTCAGAGCTGGTTTACAAAAAAAACACACTTGTCATTGTGTTTCATGGAGCCTTTCATACTGCAACAATTCTGAAATCACCAGTGTCTTGTCTCTCAGCCACTGCCATCTTGGATTTAGCCATTTTTTTAGAACATGTGTTTTCTGGCCAGATCCCCTGGCTTTGTTTCCTGGTGCAATTCCAATAATAAGGTTTTGCATATTTCAAACAATCTCTTTCATTGTTGCAAACCAAAAAAAAAAAGTTTAAAAAGTGATAATTTCTTTTTTGATATGGAATTTTTACTTTAAAAGCTCATTATCTAAGAAAAGCTGACATGTGTTTCCTATCCCCAGTCCTCTTGGGATGTTTTTACTCTGTCCTCAACTAGATTGTTTTCAGATTTTGTGATTTAAAGAATAGCAATAGGAGACATTCTAATTGCTGGTCTGCAAATCAGGTTGGAGGAAATGTAACAGATACAGGAACAGGAAAGTAACTCCCCTGCTTCATCAGGAAAATCAGGTTTGAGAGAGTCATTGACCTCAAATCTGGTACAACTGGAGGGAGAGGCAGCAGCCTTTCCCTCTATTGAAAATGACTTCTTAGGAGCTCATGCTTTTTCACTGCACACACATACAAGCCCCACTTTCATCCTCTAACATGTGCTATTTCCAATTCCTTAGTCTGAATTTCTTAGTTATTCTTTAGTCTTCTGCCCTACTGAGCACTGCTGAGATGTTTGTACCAGTTCACAGAACGGGGAGCTGATCCTGACCAAACTCTTTCATATTCATTGGTGAAGGCCAATGGGATCTTGTCATCAGGCCTCTGGCCACCAGATGCTAGTGTATCATCAGCTGATAACATACTGTGTTCAGATCTAGGGACTGCCTGTAGGACATGGTAAAGAAAGCAAAAACAGACCAGCAGTTTTTTTTTATCCACTGTTCACTGGCTCCTTCTATTTTAACAAACTGAGCTTCACATCATATAATGAAAGCTACCTCTCCTAATTGAATCCTACTATTGAATTGCATTAGTGATTTTCTCCAGTGAATCTTCCTGTCTTTAATATAGTTTTGCTGTGAACTGATGTTCCTTCAGCACCTTGAGTCACGGCCTGTTACCCACTCACACTCCTGTTAGTTTTATACCAAGCTGAATGGAAGTAGTTCACTTCCACCTTGGAAAGAAGACATATCTTTTTTTCGTACTAAAGTCAAGACAACTAATTACTTCATTGCCTTCTTTACCAATGTAACATAACTATACAAAAAAGAAAAATATTCACATAGAAATGGACAAACTAAATCTAAAACAGAATATGTGGTCCAGGAGAAGAAAAGTCTTTATACCCAGATTTATCCTTTAATGCTGAAACAATTTATACCACTTCCTACCAATTTTTATTGAAAATATACAATGAAAATGTGATTCTTCAAGAATTCTCTAAGAAACCAAGTTTAGTACATGTCCCTTTGCTAGGATGCGTGGCAGATACAGTTTTTTAAGTAACTTCCAATATTTCTGCTACTATTGAATTCCATATGAATCTTGGAGATATCTTACAACTGTGGATTTGTTCTGTAAGTTGGTTTGGTTTTTTTCCTTTGTTTTGGCTTCCAGGTATGTCAATCTGTTGACATGTAACTCAGCTGTATTCCCTCTTCTTGCATTTAGAATCAGGGTAGACAAAAAGAACCTCACTGGTAGTTTAAATTTTATCTTGCATACCTCTAACATATGTGCCATTTTGCTCATTTCCTTGCCAGTCATTTACCTTTAAATGAAATTATAGCTGTAGTTTATAAGCAGGATTTCACATGCATCAATATATTTATGGCTAATGAACAGCAGATAATTGCTAGAGAGAAAAAAAAAAGCTTTTAAAAAATAAATCTACAAGTATTATAAATGAGATAGGGAAAATATACAATGCTCGCTGTTCTGCATTTCAGGACAAATTGAGTTACTTAGAATATAATGGCCAGTGAAATTTGTGTCTCATTTTGCAGGGGAAACATCGAGTGAAAAGGAAGGGAAAATTTAAAGTCTATTTGAACTTGATAGTGTGAATGTGTTTGCTAAATGTAAGCAGAAGGAGGGAAAAAATGTCAAGTGAGATATAAAGGAGTAATGTGCTGGAAACTTAAGTGTAAGCTCCCGTGGTTCTAGTATTTGAGGGATTTTCTACAGCTGTTCTAAGGTACCTGAGCGTGTGGCAGCTCCAGAGCTGCTCACAGCAGCAGTCCTCTGTGCACAGTCTGCACCCTGACTTCATGCTGCATAACCCAGGGAGAGTGAGAGCAAAGGATGGGTGGGTTTAGCAGTCACCTTCAAGATATCCCAATTTTCAGGAAATAAAAAGCTTTGCCCTTGAAATCTTCTGGTTTGTTTTTTGTTGGCAACATAAAGAGGCAGAGCAGGAAAGTAAGAGGGTTTGGTTCCAAAATTCTTTATTCCCTTTGTAGTTTCTATTTCATCCTTCCTGGGGGAACCTTTGGTCGCTGTGTCTGACCTCTTTCTCTCTTGTATGTCTTATAATTCAGAAAAGAAACAAATCTGAAACAGAAGCAGCCTGAATGATCTGCATTCTTTGTGTTTAAAAATAAACAATGGAACTTTCCCAGGAGCGATTTTCTATTTATCTTGTTTTCTTTTGTCCTTGCTCATTAAATTATATGCCAATTTTTTAGATGATGAACTCCTCAGATCATGGTTCTTGACTTCTTAGTAGCCTGCAGAATGCCACACATGCCAACAGAGCTGCATAAATAATGGCAGATATTAGATCTGAGAAAATATATGTCAGAAGATCAGAATGCAAAAAAAGTCTTTACTTCTAGCACCCCATAAAAAGGCTTCAGCCTTTCTCAGATCTCAGCCAAAGTCTTAACAAGTTCAGTCTTCCAATGCTGTTGGAAGAATCTGGCTCTTGAGTCAGTAGAAAGAGACATGAACTTCAATGCAAGAGGGAATACATCCTAAATCTGCTGATATTAAAGGGATCCTTCCTCTTATTTGTCCTAAGACGTGCAATCATTTATGCCTTGGTAGAATGAGTGAAAAGCACTGTTAAATTGGAAAAATCTTCACTCACGTTTCCATTCTTTTTCTGATCTTGCCATTTATGGCTCTAGTTAAAGTACCCACAAGTTTCAATTCTGCCACCAAAAAACAAAACAAAACAAAACCCAAACCTTCTGTTAATTGACTTTATTGGAATATTTTACCCATTTTAGCTTATTATATCTTTTAGAACAAGGTCCTGCCCAAATCCAGAGGGCTCATGTGAGGTTTCCATGATACATTTGAATGTATCTGTGCTTAGCTTAATAGTTTCTATAACCCTGAATTCAGTTTTCCTAAAACTTGTGTGGTTAACAGGCTCAGACCCTTCTATTTGTCAAGAAAAATAAGTGGAGTGTGAAGAGGTTTCCTTTTCTGGTTTGCTTGGCAGCAGGGCTGAAGTCAGGGAGTGCTTCAGGAGCAGGAGACTGTATCTGTAGCTGAAATGCTCAAGGAATCAAAAAAACCTGAAGTTTTGAGGAGGTTTTTATCTAAATTATCCCTGAATGAGCACATCCAAGTTCAAAATATTTGCTTTAAGGACAATCTAGATATGTAAGTGCGCCCTACTGTCAAAAGGAAGGAGCAAGCTGTAGGACTGCTCCATTAATGTGCAGTGAATATTTGCCTGTGTTGACAGCAATAGAGTTCACAGGAGTTGTTAAACTTCCATTTCAAAAGCAGAAGAACTTCTGCTGTGTTGCCATTTTTTTTTTTTTTTTTTTTTTTTTTTAAATCAGGATCTGTAACAGCCCTGACAGCTACTAATGGTAACAGTGGCACATCAGGTGCTGGGGGAAGCAGTTCTGCACAACCTCAGAGGCAGCAGTTAGAACTTAAAAACAATCTCTCTCATAGATCATAGTGCTTATTCTTCAGCAAAGAGAATCTTTTTTAGGTTCTTCTGGCCAGTCAGTCTTTTAGTGTATCCACTGGGCGTTTTTTGGTGCCAAAAACATACAGGAGGAGAGTTATAATTGCTGGAAGTTCTGTGTTTCCTTACATTTGCTGCAGCCCCACAGAATGGTCAAAATGGTTTTCTCCTGTGTTCATAGTCAATAAACCTTTTCCACTGTCAGTTCTCTTGGAATGGGAACTACCTTTTATTCTTGCAGATTATGCAGCAATCAGGTGTATAATTGCTTCTAAAGTAATAGCAGTTCTGTTTCACAGCAGGTGTAGTAGTCACATTAAGAAATCTCTATTTCAGTGAAAAGCAAGTATCAGGAAAAAAAAGAAGGATCAAGTCTTTCAGCCCCTACCATGTTAGGAGTTTGCAGGTGACCTCAAATAGTCAATGCTGATGCTGGTAAACAACTTATTGTCATACATATTACTGTTTTAAAAGTGCAATGCAATCAAGAAAAATACTGGATTTCCTTCATATATATAACACTTGAATGATAGATCCTGCTGCCCAGAGGGCCAGAATCTATCCATCTCATTTGTCATTAGCCTTTTTTTCTACACAAGCACAAGCACAGTGTCTTGCTAGCTAGGATATCTAGATGCAAAAAAGCTGGTTTAGTGATGACACCTGGAACTAAACTGGAGTGACTCCTCTAATTAGCAGGTTTTTCCTTGCCTGAATTTGTCCTTGTCATGCCAGCTTAGTTCCAGGCAGAAGGGCTGTATAGATATCAAGTGAGGAGGACCATTTTCACATGAGGCACTGAATCATCTGCTGTTGTTCCTAATCCAGCAGGGCTTTTGAACTGCTCTGTGCATAATTGCTGTAGGTCTATTTGTCTCCACCATTATTTCATAGATTTTTACATCATTATTTTCATGCTGCTGTTCTCTCACCTTTTCTTTTTGCTATGACATCTGAATCAATATTTAGCTGTGGTCTTCTGTATGTAATTATTCCAGCTTGGTTATCTTCCTAGTTGCAGGGATGAAAAGCCAAAAAACACCCCCCGACCCCCTAATGTCTATATAACCCCTATTTAAGGATGCTGACAGATATTCAGACAGCTTTTTATATGGCCCCTGCATTATGGGAAAACGAGTTTCAGAACAATAATGTGCTGTCTCTCCCTCATCTTCTTTTCCAGTGTCAAAAAAAGATATATATTTTTTTAGGGAAACCCCAGTGAGATATATTACATGTATGCTGGATACCTGGACAGGTTATTCTGGTAACTCTTCTGCCCCCATTTTATTCCTTTTATGCTCTGCTCTTGGGTTACAGTGGCAGCAGCAATGTCCTATCTTTATTTTGCACATCCTTATAATTTCCTTTGGCCCCGGTGGGTTTGGTGCATTCAGTCCTCACTCACCAAATGGGAGCTTTGGCACTGTCAGTGTTAGCATTTCTGCTGAGAAAGATTGTGTCCCTTCCCATCTCAGCAATCTTGGCACTGCATTTTCCTCAGTGTCAAAACTAAGATATTTAAGGTAATTGAAGATGTTACAACAAATATTACTAAAGAAGATATGAGTAATTCTATAAGTTGTTGGATTTATTGTGGTCATAAAAGATTTCAGAAGAAAAGATGAAATTTATTATTTGCCATAGAAGTTTTACCCATAAATCAGAAAAAAATTTACTGCTCTAACATCTAAATATGTGACCCAGGATGATGTAGTGTTCAGGGCATTGCCCTGCAGGTGAGACTCTGCCACAGGCTTCCTCTGTGGCCTCACAGATATCACTTGGTTTTCTGGTTAAGTTCTAGCATGAGGATGGCAGTTGATTCCTCCTACCTTACAATGGACTTTCTGAACTAATATAGTAAATGTTGCAGACATTCACACTGAGCATTAAGGAAACTGAGAATGTGCCTACAAGACATGAGTGTATCAATGGACCTGTTAGCTTAGAGAGATTCATCATCTTCTTGCACTGCAGGGCAAGTACTGAATTTGCTTCCTTGATGTGTTACAACATTTTGTTACGTGCAACTGCAGTGCAAAATTCCTAGTGGTGCAACACTCCAGTGTCGGGTCAGTTCTACCAAAAATAATTCTCTACTATTACAGAGATCTAATATGTTATTCCTTTCATTTCCATGGTGCTTTGTGGTTATTTAACACGTAGCTTTTGTTCAGGGCTTTTTTTACTTTTCAGAGATCTAACAGCTGGAAGTATCCACAGTTTCAGGTCTGTGCATAAGGGCTTCTGGCATCCTATAAACCCTGGTCTGTAGGTGATTGAAATAACTGCTTATGAAAAGTGTTGTTTTTGAAAAGCTGCTATTTTGTGCCATGAAAATAGTTACCTTTTGCTTTAGAGCACAGCAGTCCTTAGTGATAGTCTGATTAAGTGACAGCTTAGCAGGACTAAGCAACGTCATCCAAGGGACTGTGGAGTAGCTCACTTTGTTTTTGGGGTGGTGGTCTCTCCTTCTCCACAAACTGCCATTCATCAGAGCCAGGAGAAAGCTTCAGGAACAATTCTGTTAACTCTGTTCTTCAGCTTCTGGAATATATGTTGATCATTTCTATTACTAAACATTGTATTAAAGAGGAATATTATATTCACTAGCTCCCTGTCCAAGGTCAGATGTGTACCTGGAGGAACTCTGAATCCCAGTTAAAAGTTTCTTTATGCTGACAAGTAAGCTTTTTGCTCTCTTTAGCCGGATATTCATTCTATAACATAATAAAATATTTAAAATGAAACACTGTATCATCTCACATTAAATAATCTAATTTATAGTGATGCCCTACATAACCGTCAGTGATATTAGGTTACAGAATACAAAATAATCCATCAAGCAGAACTTAAAAGCAGAATCAGAGTTCCATACTAAATGGTACATTTACTGATACATTCTTTAATATAACAAGGCAGTTATAAATTAAAATAACCCCATTAGAATCCAGGGCAGGGAAATCCAAGCAGACATGTTTCTCTTTGTTGAGGTGAAATAAACCCTCTTTTCTTCCCTGAAGAACAGAAAATAGGACAGCATTTTTTTCTTGAAACATATTTTTAAATCACCAGAGCCATAATTGCTTATTTGGCCAGACTCTGGCAGCTTCTAAGTGTGATCAGAATCTGGACATGTTGTGGACTAGCCTGCTCACAGAATACAAATGGAAATGCACAGTGTTTGTAATGATGACATGTCTAAAATGTAGAGAAGTTTATAGAAAGCTGAGAAGAATGTTAATGCATTTAAGCATAGCAAAAGCAAATCAAAAAGTCTCTTCTCTGCCCAGTTTAAAAGGAAAAAAATTTGGTAATATAACTCCAGATCATATAATTCAGTCATTATTCCTGTAGTCCACTGGGGCTTTTTCTCGAGTATTGGTTTTGCTAATTTTGGATTGTCTCTAAAGACCCTTAAAACCACAGGATCTTACAAACTCTTCTGCTCTCCAAAGGGAGCCTTAAAATTTATTGGAGAAGAGATCTTCAGACTTTTCTGAATACTCTTGACATACCATAGAAGTGATTTAGTAAGAATGACAATATTAGAAAAATCTTAACTGATTTTAAGAAGGAATTACAGTCTAGGTTTTACAATCTAGGTTTATCTCTGCTTAACAGATAAATAATATTACTTGTGGTGTATTTTACCCAGTCTTTCCTTTGCTGCTGATATACATGTAGGAACCATTCTTACTGCTTTTCATTTCCCTCACTGAATTCAGATCCAGATGAGCTTTGATTTTCCTAAACTATCCATGCACAATAAGACAATGCCTCTATATTCCTCCCAGGTCACCTATCCCTGACTCTACCTCTTGTTTACTCCCTTACAATGTTTGAATGGTGTCAAGTACAATGTGCGCATCCAGATAGGCATCCTACCTCTTTTGCTTGGTTTTCAGGATGGACTGTTCTTAAGCTTGGAGGAGGTAATACTAGAAAATGCAACAACTTCCCAGGACCTCTTTTCTCTCCAGGGCTCTATCCTATGGGATTCTTCCAAGAAAGTAACTGAACAGCCAATGTCTATTCTTCTGAAGTCCAGGGCTTAATGGTTTTTGCAGTTATATTTTCTCATGATCCTGAATTTCACCACTGCATGACGTGTGAAGGCTGCCCCCAGCTTTCACCTTCCCCTGCAGTCTCTCCTTCTTTGAAAGTGTGAGGTCCAGGAGAGCATCTTCCTTCAGCAGCTTCTTCATCCTGTGTCAGGATATTGTCATTGATGCCATCCACAGACCTCATAGAGAAGTCACCCCCAGACCTGGAAAACCACATCCTCTCTTGGGAGCCTAGACAAAGTTCAAATGGTATAGATACTGATCATAGAAATAGAAAATATTTCTCTGTTTGAAGACAAGAAGGAATGTTTTCCTTTTTCTCTGACATAGTCTCTGTGTGATCATATCAGATGAAAGCAAAAATTTTTAATGTTTATTTTACAAGAGATACTAGCAGTTTCCAACATATGTGGCTAAAATCAGGAGATTTGCATAATTTACATATGATGACTCTTCAGCACTTCCATTCCTAGACATATAATCAAAGCCACTGAAGGCATCAGATTTTTCAGTTGTCTTTTACAGTAACTCTGATGGTTTTCCTTTACAGAGTCAATTACATTTCCTTTCATTGCATTGATCTCCTTGCAGTTAATGGCTTACATTACTGATATCAGATGCACACAAGGCTTCAATCTCCAATGAGAAACCAGCAATACTGGTTTTGATGTGTTTATGGAAGAGATTCTTATGTACCTACATGTGTGCTATTCCATTCTCTGGTTTTAGTGGTCCCTTGGGGTGTTTTCAGTTTCTCCTGAAAGCCTTCTTGCAGAAGCATTATAAACCAGGTATAGCTCTCACTTTGGTCTAAATGCCACCTTTGCCCACCTCTGGGCAGGGTAAAGTTGAATTAAAGTACTCCATATCTATTTGTTGTGTACCTTCAGAAACTGCTATGTCGTCTAAATCCTTGGCTTGGTAAGGAGTTAGCTTCTTACTTTGAATTAAAGCAGTATGGTATGAAAAACTGAAATGGTAGTTTTTCCTGTCAATAATTTATCCAGAAATTATTCTCTGCAATGTGTTATTTGCATGGAAGAGTTTAATTGGTTCATCACAGATTCTAATAATGACATTTTGGGTTTCTAAAGAAAAAAACTTGATTTAAAAATTCTTTATCTCACTCCATCATAATTGTGATCTGTCTCTTTCCTAAATTATGAACAGGAACAACTTAATGGAGGGAATGAAAACATTTTTTGGCTTATGTCTTCTTTTCCCATCTATCAAGCTATATTTAAATAGCAACAGGAAAAGCCTAATTAAAATACTAGCTCTTATTATGTAAACTCACTGGTGAGGAGCAGTTTATAGTTTTATTACTCTCTTTGAAGAACTGATCAGAGTTGGCATAATCACGTCATATGCAATAAGAGCAACACTCATGACAGAATGCATTAATAGAAGCTATTTGAACATCAAAGTTTGCATTTTATGAGGTTCAAAAGAATAAATTGTCAGAGTATTCATTAAGTAACTCTTAGCCAATCAGTAACGAGTGTTAGTACTGCTTTTGAATTGATCATACATTTTTCTGCTGCAGGTGATGTAAGAATGATAACTGCAAAATGCCAAGACCTTTCCAGTACAAAAATCCTCAGATTTCCTTGAGATCCCAAAGTGAAAACACAGTTATCACATCTGCTTCAAGATGCTGCATGAACAAGGATAGACACAATAATTCTGTGTAGTAAGGGCAAGTTTTAACATGGACAAAACAGCAGGGATCTTTTTCTCTTTGCAGTTTTTCATTTGTACAGTCTTCAGCTTCCAGGTTTCATATGTCAGTGGAAAACCAAACTGGCTTAAGAAGGGCTGTCGTGTCCTGCTCGGTGCGTGGGGGGTGAGCAGAATCACTGACAGGTTTGGTGATTTGCTTGCATCAAATTAAGGAGACTTATACCATAAGTCCATAATATAAAAAGTTTAATTATTAATCCCTTGACTACAGCTGTATATGATGTACTTAAAGGAAAGAGAAGGTAAAGGAGAGAGAAGACAGAGAGTGAAAGAGTAGGCCAAGTCCTGGATCACCACCCAGGGTTCCAGCAACTTCTCACCTGGTCTGTTCTTTGGGGTTCTTTGGTAGTGGGAGTGCCAGCCAGTGTACTCAAGCCTTTGTTTATTCCCTGCTAAGAGGGATGTTGCTTTACTTCTTCACATATCCCTTAATTTGCATGGGCGGCATAGAAAAGCACTGCTAATTTGCATTGGAAATGTAACGAGGAGGTAACCACTGTTCCTCACATGCACTAGAGGGGGAATGGTAGCAGTAACTTTCCACCAGCTGAGTCAGTGGTCATGGAGACCCTGTATTTTATTACCCTTCACCTGGTAGGCAGCACATATGAAAACTTGGCAAGGGGACAAGGACATTCATCCTCCAAGGTACTTCACTCGCACCTGCACTAGCCTGTTTTGTCCCTTGTTCTAACCCCAAGGCTGCTTCTTAAATCAAATTGATCAGGTCAGAGTGTTCCTCACACAGTGCTTGAGACCTAAACTCATTCAGATCAGAATTCAACAAGGGCTATCTCCAAAATATTTGAGAGCACTCAAAATGATACAGAGAAGAGAGAGGTCTTTGTGTGCTTTTCCAGGAGGAGCAAAATGATGCTCAAAACTGTGTTCTTGATCTGGCATTTCCAAAGCCTCATTACATGCTGCAACTCTTACAGATCTCAACCAGTTACTTAGCATGTAAATAGAGAGGTAATGCTTTTCTACTTCCTGGACACATGGAACATATAAATATGTAGATAGTTAATATATAGTTCAGCACAAAATATTCCTATCATTAATACCCCCAAAAAATGAGTAGAAATTAAAAAATTTTAAGAAAGTGTCTTCTTATATAAGACTCTGCTTGGTAAAATTAATTTATTGCTAATTAATTGTAACAGACTGGGACAGTGAGAAATTAAACAAAACTAAACCCACCTTCCCTTTCTCCACCTCTCCTCTTCTCGGGCTCAATTTCACTCCCAATTTTTCTATGTCCTCTCCCTAAACAACACAGGGGGACAGGGAATGGCTGAAGACCTTGTATCTTCAGTGCATGTCCACCTGCTCAGGCATGGGGGACTTAGTGGGCTTCAGGCTGAATATGTGCTTCACCATGCACCTCCATGGGCTGCAGGAGGACAATCTACATTATGATGATATTTACCATGGGCTGCAGAGAAATCTCTGCTCTGGCACCTGGAGCACCTCCTGTCCCTCTTCATTGACCCTGATGCCTACAGGGCTGCTTCATATTTCCTCACTCCACACTCTGGGGTATAGGCAGATGAGCCTCCTGCTCTGCTGGAGAATAATCCCTGAAATTAGGCAGGTTTTATCTTCCCTTAGGTATTCATTTCATGGACCTGCATCTCTGTGCTGATTCTAGATGTTGACCAAACTCTCCATGTTAAATGGCCAACCTTTCCATGTTAACTGCTTTCTTATAGTTAAATCCTGTGGGTTGGCCTCACAGTATGGAAGGCTGCCTACTAATGTGTAGGAAACATTCACACTTCTACAGTGTGCTAATAATTCAAAGTAATAAGCATCCAGGCATTAACTTTATGCTTGGAGATGCTAAATTTGAGTGATGTCACTCATTCAGTTGACAAGTTATACATGTTGGAAGTGATTGGTTAAAGAGAACATAAACTTAGAAAGCCACCCTTCAGTTGGAAAATAAATAGATGCACTAAAAATGCATATTAATGCATATGAATTTATTTTCTCTTGGTCTGTGAAGAAATATAAACCTTACTCATTTCTTTGGCTGGAAGGAAGATGGGTTGAACAACCATAAAAGGAGGTGTATCTGCTTGAACTAGTTGGTCACTGTGCCTTTTGCAGTGGTCTTAAAGAGATTATTTTCATTAGATTCCTGAAAAGGTCCATAAATTAATCAATTTTTAAGTACCAGTATTTTAATTACTGCAGCATAATTACTTAATACCACTCTGGGTCAGCTTAGAGAACATTACTTCAGAAGCCCTTAAGCAGTTGCAAAACCATTTTAAATGAATCCTCCTTAAATCAATCAGTGTTGTTAAGACTCTAGTACTTTTTAAGGGAATTAATTTTATTTTGTTGTTAGTTTAAACATTTACCTTACTGTATAAATTTATCTTACTAGATAAATATTTAATCTTTGACTTAAAGGTCTCCTCCTGTCTGTGGTCCAACCAGTCTAGTCTTTTTTCCTCAATATTAGTCGTGTGACAAAAAGATGCCAAATGGTTTGAAGTAACCGATTCTAATACAAGTTGCAATCAGGCAGAGATTTCTTCCCAGTGTACGTGAGTTAGTGGTGTGGTGATACCTGAGGCTAAAGGGGTTATAACTTATGCCGAAAGTTTCAGGTAACATCCTGAGACACATAAAGCCAATAACAAAATCCCCATTGATATATATTTTTTTTTTTTTTTTTTTATCCTGGGATTAAGTGAATGCATTTAGTAACAAACAAAACAAAACAAAAAACAAAATCCAAACTTTATCTTAATCCCCCAGAGATTTTCTAATTACCTTTGTTAAATATTTTATCTATTGAGCAACTATCATCCATCAGGAAGAGAATGAAGTTCATGTCTTCTGTTGCATCCATTGGCAAGGAGTTCCACACAGTAATACTGACTTCATTAGAGAAAATATTTTTATCCACCTTTAAACATTTTGTTTGTAGGTTTCATCAGTTCCCTTGGTGGCTTGGAGAAATGAATGGGTGAAAACACCCTTTTCCTTCTTTCTATTTCCTCTCCATTATCTTCTAGGTTGTATGTCTTCCTTGTTTATTCTACAGAGTTAGCAACTTAATCTATAAAGAGTTAATAACCCAATCTATGTTGGGTTGCTTAAGTTCTTTTTAAGTCTTCCAGAATATCTTCTCTTTCCTCTGCAGTGAATGTGGCATAATGAAAACAGATATGGTATTCAGTGTGGGGTGTTCTTCCTGACATAGCACAGGTTTAGCTCCCCTGCCATTAGTTGTGCTCCATGTTGGACTTCATGTGCTGTCCAGGATTAAATGCATATATATATATATATATATATATGCATATAATATATATTGCAAGAACATTGGGGTAAAGTCTTGTTCAAATACACACAACAAAAGAGAAGACACCAAAACTTTTGGGTCTGGTCTTTGTCTTCTGTACAGAGGAACATAACACTGAGCTTTTGACCTCTTCTGTTGTTATTTTACATTAATCTAGAACTGCTATGAAGAGTGAGCATAAATAATTGGAAAGTGATGTCCTTACCTATTTAATTATTTTTCTTCAAAATTTCTTATTCACTTGTTAGCCCAAAGGATTGTGATCGTTTGACAGAAAGCACTTCTTTGATGTCATAAACCCAAAATAGTAAAAAATATATAGGTATCTCATAATCTAATCTAATAACTTTCTAACCCAGAATGTGAAGAAAACCAAAGAAAAATCTTTTTGATATATAATACAAGTTCAAAAGCTTTTTCTTAATTTATAAGATACATTACACAGAAATCTTCTTTGTGCTGCTTCAGTTATCTTTTATCTTGATTATGGTTGACGTTTTTAGGGTACAAGGCACTGTAGTTAGCAGGATAATTTTAAATTCTCTATGAGGTGCTGCAGTTTGGCTCTGAATTATATGAGAGACAGTTTGAAGACAGAGCACTATATTATTTTTCCATTGCAGTTACTGGATGGCTCATGCAGCCTGACTGGCGGAGTGAAGCTTTGAAAGACAAAATAGTGAAGACAGAAAACTTGACAATGTTTTACAAAGCAAAGGCAGGAACAGGTTGTCAGTCCACTTTCTTTATCTGTCCTGTAAATTCATTTAAAATTTAATGCAGTACAAAATATTACAAAAGCTTCATTTGCTGGGAGAATCTGGGCAATGGAAAGGTGGCATCACTTAACTCCACTTGATTGTGTGCCCATTGCAGAAGGGCCCCCAGCCAAGCACCCCCAGCATATTTAATTGCTCTTGTATGTGGAGATCTGGATTTGTTTAGGCCCAAGGTATCTTCTTCTGCTTAATGTCTCTGATTTTTTAATAGATTTAAGTTTCAACAGCCCTCCCACATGCAGACTAGCTAACACATAAAATTCTTTACTTGGCATCCCTCATCTGGCTCCTCTGCTTACTAAAAATCAATGTAGGAAAGAGAATATATTATCTTCCACAACATATTTTTTATATTACAAAAATATTAATTTGATGCAGCTTTTCTTAGTTTAAAAGGAATAAAAGGAAACTACAGTTTCAGTCATATTTTTTATCTTTAGGCAAACTCGCTATAAGCGGGCCAAAATTAAAGTAGGATCTATACTTTCATCTGGAATCTTTCCAGCTCATTTTTTGGTGAAGCACATACTAAAATAGGATGTGAAACAGAAGCTGAAAGCAAATATTTTTTCTAATTCTGTCTTTTCATGAGTGTAATATGAGAAATTTCATTCTAGTAACAAGGTAAAGATATCTAACATTTATTCCAATATCTTCAAGTGTATAAAAACTCATTTGTAAAAGTCTCCTAAATTACATTAACAGTTTGTTTTTCAGTCTACATGGATTTCTAATACTCTGTTCAATACATCTTTGCAGTCTCAATGAAGTATAAAAATAGTTTTTAAATGAGCACTACTTTCACCAGGATTCAATTTGCTTTGAGGTAAGGAGGGGACAAGATCTATGCCATCAATGACAGCAAAACACAGAACAAAGCATTTAACCAGATGATAAAGGCTAATTGAATGGAATAATAATTTTTTTAGTGGATGGCTAAAGTTTTGCTCACTGATCAGCACTGAAACACCTAAATAAACAGCCTGATTCCCAAAAGAGCAGTAGATATAATGACTCATGAAACTAGCTTTAAAAAACCCAAGAGGCTTATTTGGGAGTCTTATGTTAGGCTCCTTTTCTGACAATCTTGAATTGACATTTTTGTGATTGGAAGGAATTAGACATTTATAAATTCTTCTCCCAGTGGAATTGCTTTCCCCCAGAGAGCTCTGGCTGTGTGAGCAGGTGCAGGCTCAGGTACCCGATGGCAACTCTTGGTGTGGGCTGACTCACAGCCTGCAGCTCTGAGGTCCCATGACAATTTGATCATGTAACATTTCAGCAAAGTGAATCCACTAGATTTTTGCAACAGGAGGGGAAAGATTTTCTAAGACAGGATGGGGCACTTGGCAACTCCGTCTGTGCTGGGCTCCCATGTGTGCCTTTGGCCCATCAGCCCTGGTTCCTGTAGAAAGGAGATTGGGTGAACAGGGAAGGACAGGAGGTCTAGCAGTGATTCTTCTCCATGGCCAAAACACCAACCTTATCATGGAGGTTGTGCCTCCTTTGTTGCCCAACATGCTGCAGTCACACAGACTACCTGCTCAATAGCATGTGTTCTCCTGTTATATCTGCTTTAAAAACTGGATTCAAATTTATTTGATGGATTGCCAGTTGTGTTTTAAGAAAACAGAAGCAGCTGGAAACAAGCAAGAATCAGTTTCCAGCAGCCAGTTGACTCACCACGTAGCATCAACGTCAGCTCTGCAAAGTGCTGCTGTGTCCTGGACCACTTTTTCAAAACCCTCAGCAATGACATTCTTCATTTCATGTTCCCAACAGCACTATTCAATTTCTGAAATGAAGACGGGAGGGAGAAAAATAAAGCTTCTATCAAAGGACCAAGGCTTCAGTTTGTTGTAAATTAGCATCTTTTTATTAGCTGGTGGCATTGGAAGCAGGCTGTGCAAATCCTTTTTTGACAAAAGATGCTATGAAAATGTGATATGTGATTCTGTACTGCCAATTACTGTAAAAGCAAAAAGTAACACTTTATAACGGAGCCACTGCTTAATGCTGTTCTCTTTTTCTTTTTCCCTTCAAATCAGATATTTATCTTTGAGAATAACATCTATTACTGTGCCCATGTGGGGAAACAAGCCATCCGAGTGGTCTCTACAGGAAAGGAAGGTGTTATTTTCAATGGGCTCAGCGACTGGCTGTACGAAGGTAGGACACAACATTCAGAGAAGCAGTTAGTTATGAGTTTAAGTTACACTCTAGATATATAGAACTGGCTGGAATTAGATGTTCAGTATTGCATTTCTGGGAACTGGTAGACTGTGAAACTGAAAATCTGCTATTCCAATAGTTGTCTGAAGTGCTGGACTAGAAATAATGTGAAATGATGTAAAAATTCTGTTTTCGGGCTGTTTTCCTTTCCTTTAGTCCAAAGGTAATAAATCACCAAGCTTTAATGAACAGAACTGCTTCATTATTTAATGGCACCTGAAATCTCTCATAGATGTGCCAGTTTTCAAATCACAGAAAAAGTCAGAAATGGTGAGGGAAAAGGGTTTTATTTTAAAGGAAGAAGAAGGAAACAATTTTAATTGATTGTTTGTTTTCAACAGCACTAGGTGGGCCCTGGATGCTGCCCAGGCACAGCTACCTAAAATTTTCTAAAAGCAGACATGCTCACACAGTAATTGGTTTCTTTCACTTGAAAATGGAACTGATAGAGTAGAGGGTCATCTCTGGAGCACTGCTTTGCTGTGGTCCTTCAGCTGGCAAATGGCCCTTCAGGTGTCTGTCACTGTTGCTTGAAAAATATTCTCACCTGCTCAGTAGGTTAGGAAATAATCCCAGTCATCCCCTGTTCTTCTGGGAGCTGTTATAGGCTTTTAATCTACTATATCAGAATTAAAATTAAATATATATATATAACAAACACATAAATATAACATGCACACAACATTCATCTCTCTTTCTGTTTCTGGCTAATTGTGCCAGTGGTTCCTTTTCATAAGGATCCTTGTTTTGGGGCCTGGCAATGTCTCCTGTGACACAATTTCTCTCAAGACTCACACCTTCCTCTGCAGGTCCCATCACAGTCCCAGACTTTTCTTACCTCAACAGAAAGAAGTGTCTGGATATATATATTAACTGTGCTCTGTTGGCTGTTCCCATTTTTCTTGAGGCTTAATGGGATAGAAATGATTGCAAAATGCCATTCAACATTCATTGATGTAAAAATGTTAATCCTTCCTTAAATTATCACAGCTAAGGTGGGGCTGTTTGGACTTAAAAATGAGGGAATTAAATTATTTTGTTTACCACCCCTAGATAAGCTGGTGCCATAAATCAGTGTGCAAACTCATTAAACACATCAGTGGGAAAATCTGAAAGCAGTTTAGACTACTTTTGATATTTTAATGGGTGTTTACACAGTAACACAGGATATTTCCAAGTGAATGTCCTCCTTGTGAAGCACTTTGTACCCAGAGGAATGGCTAAGAAGTTACAAAATGCTGTTTTTCTTCAAGTTTTCTGTATTGATTAATTTGTTGCTGAAGTTGTGGGCAGGCCTGTTTGACTCTGTAGGTCAAATGTGCATAATAGTACCTGTGTTTTGCTGATAAACATAATTTAGTACATAAGGTCTTCTTACAGAGTCTCACACACAGCAACATGCTGAGAGGAGTTTGTCAAGCCAGTGAACTCCAAGCACACTGGCAAGCCCGTGATGATACTTGTTTTGCTGACACATATTTTTATTCAATTACAGGATTGCTTAGGCAATTTCTTGGCTGACATTGACTTTCATGTTTGTCCTTTGTAATGAACTTTCTTGTTAACTTTATGTTAATGTACTGGGATAAGAAATTAAGGTACGATCGAATGCAGACTGACTTTAGCAAGCCTGGCTCTGCAACTTCTCCAAGCAGCATGTACTGAACCTGCTATTTCTTGGGAGTACATTTTGCAGAAATCTGGATATTAGTATCCCTTTGGAAATGTCACTTTGTGTCCAAGTATGGTTCGTATAGAAATAAAATCTTACTTCACAAGTGAATTGTAGAAGAAGCCACAGGAAAAACTCAGATATAAACATTCCCAAGTGACAGGGTGCAGAATCCAAAATCAAATCCAGGGCTGCACTGTGTGAGCTGAGCTACTACTCTTGCACTTCATCACTTGTGCAGTCGTCCTGGAGGTACACCTGGGGCAGGAATCAGGACTGAGATTTCATGGCAGATGCTTGAACAAGCTGTGGGATCACAGGATTAGATGGATCTGCAGGTTTAGGTGTCAGCTCTCTACGTGCATGGATGGATGAAGGTTGATCCCAGAAGAATCTGGGAATTGTGTGGTGGTAACTGGGTAGGGATCACTGGGAGATGGATGACACCTCTCCACCAAAATCTATGGGAATTCAGGTATTGTTAGAGAGGCTGAAGTTTGATCCTGACAGCAGCTGGGATGCTCTGCTGACACACTCTTTATTTTTCCAAATTCTCTCAATTTCTTGGGTGCCTCCTCTTCAGTGGGAGAAACTGGAACAATATTTAAATCCAAACATACCTTATTGGAATTGCTTGAAATATGGAAAGTTATTTAAATTTACCACTTCAGGGCTATTTTTCCTCTTCCCCCTTTCCTACTTATGTTTATAAAAGTGTCTTCCCAACCTCCCTAACAGCGCTGGGTGGGATGCTCAGCCCCATGTTTGTTTGCACTGCCACCATCTCATTGAGCTACCAAGATGAATGCTGAGCATATGTAGACATCGCATTCCATCTGTGCAGCCCTCTCCATCACATAGTTTGCAAAAGGAGCTGTGAGAAATGCTGGAACAGGATTAGAGAGAGTTCAGCACTCTGCTCTCCCTCGCCTGTTCCTTTTGCTGCCGAGGTTCAGCTCCTCCGGCAGCAACAGCTGAGCCTTAGCACAGCGCCCACGGCTTAGGGTGGCAGCTCACGACCTGCTTCTTACTTCCCCTAAGTGCAGTGGGGAAAAAAAAGAAAGAACAACAACAAAAAAATATATTGGTGTTTTCTGCATGAGTAATTTTAAGTTCTTCTATTGTAATTGGCAAGAGCACATCAACAAAACTCTCTCCCCGACTCTTTCCAAGAGCTGTTTGCACAGCATTGTCCTCTGTGCAGGTGGCAGCCCCAGCAGTGTCACCATTCGGGGTAAATCCTGATGCTTGCTAGGAATAATAGACCCTGAGGGAACACTTTTCTTCACAACATGATTGCTTTTGTCACGACAGAAGAAGATGCACTGTGCTATTAATCGCAGATTTTCACTAAGTCCGGAAGCAGAGCAGATCTAGAGTAGATTTGACAGGCTTTTTGCCCTGGAAAAAATGCAGAAGTTCATTTCAATTCAAGTTAAGCTCTGCTTTTGTAAATCTGCCAAAGGGGAAAAAATTTCTTCAAGGTATTTATGCTGATCTGTAGACTTTTGATAATATAGTGAAAAACATTTCAAATCAATCAGAGCTTAATCTACTTAGTGCATTTAGCTGGAAGGTTATAGATTGATACATAGATTACTGTAACATGGAAGCATAGATTAAACATGGCTTTTATTACTAAAATAAGCATTGACAATGTTTTCGTAGTCTGACTTAACATTTTCAGAGCTGCACCTGATAGATGCTTATACTGAAATGGAATGATAACCTGTAAAAGAGAGTTTAAAGTTCTGCAGCTGAAACCAGCTAAGCATTTAAATGCATAGTGCTAGCAATGACTGTTTTCTATTTCAGTTTGCTGTTTGGAGAATGTGCTTCAGCAACAATGAGGCTTCAGGATAATTACAGAACAAGTGGTAGTATAGCACAAAGTACTTTCTAAGCAATAGGACAGGATTATATACATGTTCTTACATGTGTAGTACTTTAATAAGAGTAATGTATGTTTTAAAAAATAAAGTGCAGGCAAAATCAATTTCATTTAAACACTTTCTTGGAGTACTCTTCAACAGAAATTAATTCTGTCATGGTATAATTAAAGTATCTTCACCTGTTACCAAGCACTTGGAGAGACTGTTCAGATGTTGTGATAAAGGGTGGCAGCAAGGTGCTCTGCTGGAGGTTGTCTGTGTGATCCTGCTAAGTGACAAGGAGAGGGTTGTGGTGTCCCTGTGTTGCAGTTTGGAAGCTGATTGTCTTGGATTTTGTGATTCTGAATCCTGGGGAATGGGGCAGAAGGACCTCTCTCTGAGCTGGCATGCTGCTGTCAGATCAAGGACACCCCATCAGGGCAATTCAGAGTCCTTTTATATGGCTCTGCTGAGCAGAACAGGGACCTTTTCTGGGCTGCACTACTATAAGGTCCCAGTGTGTCATCCTTAGAGAAGGTCTGTGTTCACAGATAGAGGTGCATGGCTTCTGGAGAGCTGCTTAGCTCCTTAGCATCTTAGCTTCTTGGAAATCATGGAGGAGCAGGATGCAACAGAGTGGCATGTGTTCCTGTCACCAACAGGGCTTGTCCCATTCACAGGGTGTGAAAGTAAGAGTTTTCCTGTGTTTTGCTGTATGTGTGCTCAGAACTAAGAGTAGACCCTTAGAAGCTATTTTGAAGCTTGTTCCATGGGAAACATTTTTTATTTTTAAGGATGTTTGTTGCAAAAGGAAGAATTGCACGAGTTACTATCTCGTCTCATGTCACTGTCAGAGAACAGAAGGGTTTGCCCTGTAAGTCTCTAAAGATCATCTCAAAGTGAGCATCCCCATTCTAGACATGGTCCTGACACCATGGCTGTGACACCTCATCTGGACGTCTCCTCATCCTCACATCAGTGAGAACCACATCTGGCACCCAGCACACATGGCACACATTGGAAACTCTCAGGCAGTATGAGCTGTACCTATCCACCATTTAAAATTGATACTCTGCTCTGTTGAGCTTCATGCCCAGCAGTGTTGCTATGCTTTATTTTTGGCTAAGGAGCAAAAGGAGGAGGGAAAAGAGACTCTTTTTCAGGGATGACTCGTATGCTTTATTAATCAGTCTGCCTGCGTTTACGTTATCACCACCAGATCCGCTTGTGTGACTTCGTAGTGACACCTGGTGGGAGAGGCCAGGATGTCATCATCATTAAGAATGAAACTGCAGATTTTTTTTTGCTGCAAGATCTTGTAAAGGCTTCCAATTTCCCTGAAACTCTCTCTGAGCTTATGGGAACCACACGTTCAAAGCTGCAGGCTGATTCATGGTAATAGCAGTTCTGTTCCTTTTCTAGACTTTATAAGAGAACACAGTAATAAAGAAAAATCTTTTCCATAATTTAATCAGCATCTCAGAAAAATCAGAGGGTATATTTAGAACATGTATGGCTGCTCTCAGAGGTACAGTGCCTGGTAGCAGCTGCCAAATCAAGTAGCAGTTATTTTGAGCAGTATCTTTTATGCTTGTAGTATTTCAAGTAAGTGAAGTAGATATCTTTCTTAAGTTTAAAAGTATTAATCCTGGGACTCTGGAAGTGGTCTTAATGCAGGAGAAATGCTAGATAAGTCTGCTGAAACAGTGCCTTACCTAATTTGTCTGTGTGCTCAATTTTTCATTGTATAATATGTAAACACTGAGCTTCTGCTTGGAAACAGGAACTTTGATGATCAAATTATACCTGGGTTTGAAAAGGTACATTCATAATTAGGCTGAAAACAAGTAACTCTTAACTCACCAGAGAAGGAAATCAGATACCCTAATATTTCACAGCACAGGGCTAACTTTTCCCAGGAATGATTAGCTCCAAGACCTGGTGAGGGAAGATGAGATGAAGAATTAGGCTGAGTCATCACTGAATTTTTTACGATAGTTTGGATGAGTAAATCTCTTGCCAAAGGAATGCTAAAGCCAAGGCTTCAGACAGTAATGGGGCCAGCCCTAATGGGACTACAAATGATTCCTTTTTAGAAAGAGATGTGAAAGATCTCTGGGACATTGAATACAGATTTTAATTTGGTTTTAAGAACTTCTACATTTTCAGTCACAAAGAAAACATTGCATGGACGTGGATAAAACTGATGTTCTACACAACTCCTATGGGGTAAAGGGGGGTAAGGAAACACCTGGAACTGGGAAATGACATCAGAGAGTGTCACAGATGCATCCCTAGTCTGTCCTCGAGTATGTGCTGATGTTTTTCAGGGTATTTGGGGAAGCTAAGTGGATCTTGTTCCTTTATTTCTTGTTCCCCCCATTGTTTGTTCAGGCGAGGTAGAAAGTGTGGTGCTTCAGTGATATTGCCACTATATTAAAATAGAAAGCTTTCCTCTGTTTTGCATTTTGGACATCATTAGGTCTTGACCATTTGTATTGTATACATTGTATAGCACTTTAGGCCATGCAGGTCCCAGTTAGCCATTATTTAGCTGCTTATTGAAAAGGTAGGTGACTATTTTTTGGTGCATCTTTATTTGATTGCTCATTTATAACAAATATGCTTAAAATCTGACCAAGTCAGTTGAAGTAAAAATAAGAATGAATAGCAGCTCTTGGGTCTGCCCTGTGTTTGAAGTGGACATTACTACTATACATAATTCTGTTACAAGGAAGATGAACAAGATGCAACATTATTTTGCCTTATTCAAATAAAAGCAGAAGAAGGGTGCCCTAAATTTCACCAGAACATGTCATGAAAGGTTTGGTGGAAGTGTCCTCAACTTCATGCTTTGGCGGAGATTCCCCTGTCATAGGGAAGCCCACATTATAGACTGTATCACCAAGAACAGGCTTCTGGCCCTTCTCAGTTGGCTGAGGTCAGGGAAAATTGCACCATTTACAATGCACATTGAGAATGCCTGCCTAGAAATCAGCAAGCTCCTGAAAACTTTAAAATGTGCTGTTATCTGGACTGGTTTCAAAATCCAGCACTGCACCATGATAAACCTTGCCAGCTCTAGCCCAGTCTTCAACCTTCCCTTTCTGCAGAAGGTTGTTTGGAAGGAGGCTGCCAGCCAAACCCGACACCTGTCATCCTCTCATTTTTGGATCACCACCATTCAGGCTTCAGGATGGCTTTTGGAAGGAAAACAGAATATTATTTACTGTGGTCAGTGACCTCCTTGGGGTGGTGGAAGGAAGCCAGATGTCTGTCCTGGTGTTACTGATCAACCAGCACCTGCCAGTACTCAAGTCAAGAGGTGTTCAGCAAGTGAAGTGGTTTGTGTTTGTCCTGAAGCTTGCATTCTTCTTTCACAGAGGTCCTATTTAAAAGTGCATTTCTTCTGGAAGAGTTCTGAGCCTTGATGCTGCTCTTGGCATGTTGCTTGGAGGCAGGACCTTGGTGCTAACTCAGATTAGGTCGATAAGGGGAAAGAAAATGCTCCTTTCTAGAGTTAGGTACTGTGCTTCTAGATATAATGGCAGGCTGGTCACAGCCAAAGAGAAGACTTTAATAAAGTCTGAACTGTTTTGGGTGTTTTTTTCCAGTATTTTTGGTAGTTTCTTTTAGTTTCATGCAGTCTCTTGCAATTTATTCTTTGCCAGATGAAATTGTTTCTGTGTTGGATGAAATCATCCGATATCTCCGGATGAGGTCTCTATACTTGCAGTAATAGTAAAAATAAAAATGTCATACTCTGATGTTGCCAGCATTTTAATCTTTTAAGGTAAGGCAACACTCTTCTGCATTGCAACTAACTGTGAGTGAATTGCTCAGGTCTGCTTGGCTATGTGATTAAAGAGATTATTGAAATTTATATGAAGCTTTTCCTGAAAATAGATTTGCAATCTATATAGGAAACATGAGAGCACAAATGGTATTCAGTTCCAGCAGGTTAAATCCAGATAAGTCTTTTGATCTCTGCAGATTTAGTTGATACGTGCAACTTCCAACAAAATATAACCAGCTGCTGTGGCAGAATCTCTTCTCTTTTCCACTGTTATTTCACTGCCTCTGCTTTGTCAGGGATAGAGTTACCTCTTCAGTTACCTCATGTGAGAAAAGAGCTACCCATTTTGCAACCAAATGAAACCCAATTAGCTACTCTACTGCTTAAGCAAGGGTATGTGTAAAATGAAAAAATGACAAACGAAATACATAGAAAAGTATCAAGAGTATGAAATTAGCACCTGGTTGGTATCTGAAAATAAGTATTATATCACTGAGACAAATACTTCTGGAAAGATTATATATTAAAAGTTTTATAACTTCACTGTTGAGGATTTTTAATTGCACATGAGTTATATTTCTCTTCACCAAATTAATTATATCAGCCTTAGGCTTAGTACTGTGTTGGAGATCTGTATCCCCATTTTCTGATTACACTGGTATTTTTAATAACTAATTAGTATACTAGGACTTAAAATATTGCAGAATAGATTTTGACCTATGCCATGCTAATCTGAAGTCTGGAATAACTCCACAGAAGTTGATAGTGGTGCTCTGAATCTTCAGCAGGGTGCTGAATGTGAGGGTCTTGCTGTAATATTCGTGCTTTATGTCCATTATCAGGGTTACAAAAGAAATATTTTAAGCTGACATTATTCCCAGAAAAAATGTGAATGTTAGAAAGTATTTGCAGATTCACTCAAATATGAGAGCTCTGTTTTTCCTCCATAAAATAATATCTGTGGTTTGATATGATAAAACACAGAGAATACATTTAGGTGATCAGGTTCACTGCAGATAAAACAAAAATGCTTCAATTCACTGTCAGGAAAACTGAGCTTGTGGGCTATGAGGCACATAAGAGTCTTCCAGACTGCAGAATGCTGTGAAAGATTAAAAGAATATGGGTTAATTTGCACAAAAACTATGTACATGAATACTAGGGGGAAATATATCTACTAGGGCATGTTGCCCAGGGATCCTGTAAGGATCTCTGTCCTGGAAGATTTTTAAGAGTGAATTAAGCAGATTTTTGTCATTGGTTGTTGAGATAAACATTGGTATTTCAGTGCAAAGAAGGGATTAGAAGACCCTTCTAGACCTACAAGTATATGTTTTTATGTATAGTTTTGATGGCTTTTTCTAATCTCTTCATAGTTAGACATGTTGACTCTGAGATTATGAAATCACTCAAGGATCTTTTGGAATATTCAGAAATTACAGATACCTCTTTTTATATACAATAAATATACATAATTTGCTTGTACAAGATAGGAATGGACCTCCATTGTGATAAATTTACATTTAACTTATTATTCCCCTGAGAGAAATTGGTGGCTTCTTCTTGAGGGTGCCCATGAACTTCTGTTGAAAAACATCTTTTAAAGAAAAAAAAAAAAAACATGCTTAATATTTTTAAGGTGCTGTAATCAAGAAGTGATTGGAAACAACAAAGGAATTGAAAGACATAGAATTTTTGTTAGCTCATAATTCCATCAATTTGACCTGAAAAGTAAACTTCAGGTTTTTAAAAGGTTTTTTTTCCTTGATGGAGCAGTTCTTATTTGGTGCAGCCTTGCTCATGGAAATCGAGGCATCAGTGCAAAAGCTGCGGGCTGTTTAAATAGCTATCCACTTTGTCTCACTGCTCCTTGACCTGAATAAAGAGCATCTGCTCTAAGAAATAATAATTAAAAAAAGGTGAAAATAAATGTACTCTGTCCAAATTTGAGAAAGCTACATGAAAGGGATGAAAATTCTGCTGAGACATGATTCTCACTAGAGAGTTGTCCATTGTTGTGTAATAGTAGAAAATTCAAAAGTATATCAGAAATAATGAGAGAAGTCAGCTCATGATATGTGTATGTCAGCTCTCCTAATGAAAAAAGAAAAAGAACCAAACTGAAGTGCAGTTAAAATCTAGAACTCCAAATCCTAGTACCAGCTGGAAACAGTCAGAGGTCAGAGCGAGTCTTTGACTGGAAGAGCAGAGGAGGTAACAATCTGTGAAACGCCAAGGGTGAGTTACTGCCCAGGGCTGGCTGGGGATGAGAAGTCTCCCTGCAGAGCTGAACTCCACGCTTTCCTCCAGCAGAACAGGAAGGAGGTTAAACATTTCTATGTGGAAAATGACCTTCAGTGTTTCTGTCATTGCTACATGTGCTTGATAGAGCATGAGGAGCGATAACCAATGTGCTCAGATCCTGGTACCGGGAAAATTAGACTTTTTTTTGTGCCAGCATTTCAAGTTACCAGTTCTCCACTGGAACTCAGACCTTTAGTAAATGAGGATTGTGGGTGTTACAGTGCAAGGTATTTTTCAATGTGGGGCAAAGCAGCCCAGTGGTGACTGTAGTGTTGATACCAACGAGGATGTAGAGGTGACTCTACCTGGACTTTGGTCTGGATCAGGAAATCTGAAGAACTAGGGCAGACTTTTCAGGCGATCAGATTGACCTACCTTCTAAAATGTAAAGTGTCCAGGGATATATTACCCTCAAGACTCAGTTTATGTTGCTATAAGTAACTACCATATGGTATAGCTTCTGCACCAGCTGTTTTCCAGTCTTCAATGGGTACAGGTCTACAGGGGAAACTGTTCCACAGAGTTAATGGTAATTACAAAAGTGGAGGAAAATAGCATATTTTAAACATGATCTTAAAACTTTTAGGTGGGTAAGTAGTAAAATGCAAGTGTCCAGGAATGTATTGGCTGTTGTGTGCAAGGCTGGGGATACCAGGTTCCTGCACACACCAAGTGTCTGCCGCAGGGTGGGTTGCAGAGGTTATAGCTCTCCTGTTCTACAGTGTTACAAAGCAGCCAGTGTGGGAAAGTAGGAACCAGAGTCCAGGAGGATGACAGAAGCTTTTAATTATGCCCTGGTATCCTGGGATGCAAGCTGAGGAGTGCAGGACTGAGCAATGCTATAACCAGTAGGAGATGTGTTCCTTCAAACCCATGGCAAATGACAGGAGCTACTCTGACCTGCACCCTGTATATTCCTATATAAGTTCCTAATATATATTCCTATATAGTCCTAGTATATATTCCTAATTTTATGTGTTTCATGTATTCTTTCTAAGCTTGTTTTGAATCTTTTGAGACTTTTTTGTTTGTTTGTTTGTTTGTTTGTTTTTTCACATTCCAATGAGACAACAAAAGTGACCTCTCTCTAAATGAGAGAGGTAATATCTTGGAGAGAAAGAGTTAATACAGAAGGGCATATGAATGCTTGTTGGCAAAAAGGAATAATTCCAGAGTGGTCCTCAAAACTTCATTAGAGATCAGAGTAACATACAATATTACATTAGGTGAAGGGAAAACTCTTAAATGACAGGGTTTCATGTCCTTGGAAATGTTGCAGAGTTTACTTGAAAAACAAACCCAACAGTACTCTATTAAATTTGGAGAGGAAGTGGAAAGCAGAAACTCAGAAGACTGTAATTGCCACCTACAAATATAATCATTAGAGTGAGTAAGAAATAATGAAAGAGGAAATCAGAGGCAACTCACCTCCTTAGGAGGAAAGTGGAAGTTATGTTGCCACCGTGTGGTGAGACTGTGGAAAGCTAGGAGCAACTACCTTCACCGTCAGGATTTGACAGGAGTGCTGGAAACAGTCAGGATTCTGCATGGTTTTCAGGAAAAATAGAGTATGTGAATAATATCCTGGTTAGAAAGCAGCAATGTGAGATGAAATCCCATTTTGCTTTTGATTAGTGTGTACACTCAGTTATTTGGTGGTTTGTTTTGGGGGGGGGGTGGGTTGACTTGATTTTTAATTCAGAACTCTTACATAAAATATTCAGTGTAAAAATGAGCAGAGTACAGAAAAGAGGGTTTTTTAAAGTTCTCTGTTTAAAATGAGGTCATTTATAAGCTTTCTTGAGTACAAAAATCCATCATTCTGTTGCATGTCTTGAAATCGTCTCCGAAGTTCCTGCATTAATTTTTATTTTTCTCAAATTTTCTGATAATCCTGGGATGCCTCCCAGTTCATTTAGAAATATGAGCCTTAGTATTTCACAAAGAACTTTTTAGAGCATACCATACAGAAACATAATTCTTTTTAAAATGGGATATCTTCCAGTTCTGCCTACAGCAGGATTTGAGATTCATAAAAGTGTGTCAGCTTGTTCTTTTCCCCTCAACTTTAGAATGTAATTCTTTGTGACGTGGCAACTGGTTGCTGTAGAAATTATTAGAATTCAAGAGCTTGATTTCACAGCCTGAGTCGGATCAGCTTTTCACAATCCCCTTTTTGATCAGATTAACACTAGTCCCTGAGCTGACCCACAGCTGAGGAGAGCTGGACAAGTCTCTCCTCCTAGGCTAGGGATTGCTGGTGACCTCGCTGACGTCCATTTCTTGTCTTCACTGTAGTGTGAGCCTTTCTCTCATCTGATGTGTATAACGTCACTGCCAACATAACAGGGTTTTCTGGGTGTCAGTGTAACAAAGTGCTTCAACTTCACACTGAATGCAGTGGTTGCCTTTGTAGGAACAGCTCTCCTCCTTAGCACTCACACACTTGTAGCTAAGGTACAAGAATGAGAAGAAATGAACATCACAGATGAGGTTCAGCCATATCTCTTGGCACATGTCTAATTATGACCTTCACTGAGGCAATTACTCTGTCTTGATCTTAATGTCTTTTGCAACCGTCAATTAATAAAACTTCACAAAATGTCCTGGTAGAACAGGAATTATTACCATCATTTTAGAAACAGGCAAACTGAGGCACAATTATTGACCTGGTTTTAGATGAGATGAGGGAAATTAGGACACAAAACTGAGATGAGAGTCTCACCTTGGCCCCCAGACACCAAATAGAATGCAGAGCATTGCACAAAAACCCAGATCTGTCTGTTCTCAGCATGTTCATGGGATCTTTTGCAGCACTGACCCCTGGAAGGTCCCCTTCAGGTTTAGTCCCAGGGCATGAGGGATGCATGACTGAAGAGATGTGTCAATGTGAGTCACTGTGCAGGAAGGCTGCACGGATCCCAAGTGATTTCAACAGGAGCACGAGCCTTTCCAATCCATGTGTCACCCTATGAGCAGAAGGCAAAGGTCTGTTGCTAAAGCTGCCCCAGCTCTACCAGGCTCTTCTATTCTGCATCGTGAAGGGGCTGATGGACTCTCACTTGACTTGCAGATCCCAGAAAATAGAAGCAAATTACTTCAGTCCTTCCCATTTTACACATATGACTCACAATCATTTGCCTCCTACGTTAGTTTTGTTTTTCCTCAAAGTTGAGTCATTGTCTTGTATTTGATTTAACAATAGCAGGGGGAAAAAAAATCAGCATCAGTTGCTTCTGCATAAGACTAGATCAAAAGCAAGTCTTTAAAGGTAGCTTTCAAGATAGCTAGATTAAAGATGTGGGGAAATGGTAAGAAAATAGAACTGTAGAAAAACAGCTCTAAAAAGCAAAACATTATGTTTTCATGCTATTGTATTTTGAAAATTGGAAGCAACAGCCTGAAAACAGACATAGAAATAAATCTTACTTGATGGGAATTATCTGGAGATCATTGTATTTATTGCATTTGTTTTGATTTTCCAGTCTCTGTCTCAGACTGTAGGCACAGAGATGACTTAAAGATTCAATTTCTCATTTTAAAAATTAAACTTCACTTGATTATTGAACTGACCTATACTAACCCAGACACTGTGATGTTTTATTCTGGAGTATCACCAGCAGACTAGAAATGGTGAGAACAGTGCAGGAGGGAAGAGCTCTGTCCCCAGAAGCTTAATGCTTTTTGGTGTGATAACTGAGGCTGTGCTGCCCCTCAGAGGCACGGCATAAAGTTGCAATATATAAGGAGGGAAAGGTTAATTATGGTGCTTTAAAATGATTTTTGATTTTTTCCTCCTATCTACTTTTCACCCTGTGTATTGCCCAGAGGTCTCTGTATGTGGAAGCTATTGATAAGGGTCTAAAAGCCCTGTGGTTTAGCACTTCTTAACAGATTGTATTGTGTGATGATACCCTGGGGATATAATTTTACAGCCAAATGTAGGTATTTTGTGATCCTTTCCTGCTTCTTGGCTCTTTAATATTTGGCATCTAGTCCAGCTGTGAAAAAAATGATCAGCTATTGAGGACTTAAAAAAACTGCCAGTATGGGCAGGTCAGAAGAAAGTTCAGGGAGTTTATGTGGTTATTGTCCAGTACTGTGGAGCAGGGAGTAGATTTTTTAATTTCCCTGGGAATTTCCTTATTTTAGCCAGATATGTCCTTAGCTGGTGCTCTGGATCATGGACACCTCTCATAAACACCAGTCTTGGAGCAGCAGCAGCAGTTGTCATCCTTCTGCTTGTAGAACTCAAGTGACAACACGTTTAGACAGACAAGAAGTTCACTTCTGCTCACTCATGAACTCAGATTTCTTAAAAAAATCCCTTCTTGGAAATGCTGAACTTAGTTAAAATGTTACATAGAGTAAGAACACCACAAGTCTGCATGTGGGGCATCTCTTCTTTATGAGCCTAACTATGAATTTTGGACTTCTGATTTTAACCTTGCTAGTGAGAAGATTTTGAACTGGGTGCTGACCTGGAAAACAGTGAAGCAGGAAAGCCTGGCATGCATCAGAAACTTATCAGTGGGTTTGTGTGATTTTAAATGATGCAAGACAGAATAATAACCCCCAAAAGGAGAAGCAATAACTTTAATGGGATTGTTCTGGCTCTGTAAGCAGAGAGCATGCAGTGCCAGAGGAGAGGTGGGAGTAGTAAAACAGAAATGCAGGTGTAACAACACTTCGACTGTGAGCTGCTGCCATTCAGAAGTGTTGTAGTACATGGTCTCAGTACTCAGGCCCAAGATTATCTTTAATGAGCAGATCATACAGCCCAGCCCTGTTAAATGGCACCTCAGCCTGAAGAGAAGTTGCATGAAGAGTGGAGAAGCTTATGAAAGGTGTCCAAGGAAGCCTTGGAAAGAAAGGACAATATGTATTAAAATTGACGTCTGTGAGTGTAACCCATATCCAAATAGTCCAGGAATAGCATGACTTAGAAAATTACATTTTTTAGTGACAAGCAATAAAGGGCAGGGAGTACAACTCAGCAACATTGGTCTTCATCAAGGATGATGGTATTTTATTTGTGATATGATAATGGTTTTCTGAATATACATCTGAATATTTTGAGGCATTTCAAAACATAACCTTCATAGTCTGGTGGTAGGAAAGTACTTGCCAGCTTGGTACATCCTATGGCCTGGCTGTGCCCAGTGCTAGGCAAACACCATACAAAACCAGTCCCAGTCTCCAGGCTGCTGCGGGAAAGCACGAGGTGTCTGTCAGCTGTGATCTCAGCACAGCAGCACTGCTAATGTAGTGGATGTTATGGTCAAAATATACCAGTGGGAAAAGGAGCTGCTGTAATGAGTCCTTTTTATGTGGCAATTGTCCTCAAGACTAAATAGGAAGTGCTTAGGGTAGAACAGGCCATGAGGACCTTGAAATCAAGATTAGTCCACGTTAGATAGTGTGAGCTTTTAGGTAGATAAAAACAGAGCCCTTTTTATCCTGCCAACAAATGTAACAGATAATGAGGGGGAAGGAGGAGGGTGTTGGTTTCCAAAGCCACCCTTAATCAGCAAAAACCAGCAGACAAAATTATCTTTGGTAGATGGGGATTTTCAGGGGTATGGGTTACGTTTTTTATCTGGTAGGTTATAAGCTTTATTATAATTTCCGGTATTTGCCTGGTGCATCCAAAGGAGCAATAGGAGCTGGATCTGGTCTGTGTCATTTATAACTCTGTGTGTGTCATTTATATGGTAATGGGGGAGTTTCCCCTCATCCCCAGTGAGTTCTGCAAAATGCTGCTTGCTGGTTCTCAGTGTATTTGGCTTACTCCAGTGTAAATTAAAATGCACATTCATGATCTTTGAACAAAGCGGGCAAGGATAATTAGTAATTTGATACTGTTCTGTACAAAGCAATTCAAAGTAATACTTATAATTTGCAGTTAATTAATCGGGATTTCTTCTTTTTTGCTTAAAATTCTTAATTGACTTTCTATGATATTCATTTTTAATAAGTTTTTTCCTAGAAGTTTTAGATCCAATTATGCAAACAGTTTATTTCTGCCACTGCTGCATGGCTCTGTGTGTCTCTGTGGTTATAAGTATTTCTATGTTTTTTGGTATTCTTTTTTGGAAATTTTTACGTGCACATATATGGATAGGATTTTTGTCTGCTGAAATTAAAGAGATGAAAATAATGGAATTGCTTTGCAACCATGAGAAACAAGATATAACTTGGAATAAAAAACACAAATCGTTACAACAGAATTGGGAAAAAAAAAAACCAACAAACCAAAAAAAACCCAAAAACCCAACAAGCTAAATCTCTGGAATTCCATTGCCATTATGAATAATTCACCTCATCTGGTATTTAATTCACTATCCAATTAAAACTCTCATTAGAAGACTCTAATTGTTGTAGCTTTAAAGGAAAACCAGCAGTCATTAGAGACACAAACTTTGGACTCTCCAAGGAAATTAAAATGGTCATAAATTTAAAAATCAAAATGTTAGTGAATATAAACATATGTGGGGGTAATACCTGGGATGAGAACCATGTCATGGACCAGACAGTCACTGTGCAAGGTCTGGTCCATGACACGGAGTCCTCTGTGCCTGACACACCCCAGCAGCTCCACTCTCGTGAGCAAGAGCTGGGTGACACTGTTTTGCTCACCCCACTGGTACCTTCCAGGGCCCTTAAAGACCTTTGTACCCTTTGTGCTCTGCAGAAGTGAACAGAAGCACTCACAACAGCTTTCTTTTCACCTCCTTCCACCTCACCAGAATAAATATTTCCTTAATTTGTCTTTCCTTGTCTGGGCATGTGTTTAATGCCTTCATATAAAGGGCTTTTAAGTGTTTGTTGCAGAAATGTTGTTCACTGCAAACTGATTTATGCTTTGCCAGCATTTCCCAGTTGGACATTCTGCATTCACAGAGTGCTGGGTTTATTTTCTGGCTCACTTACAGGAGTGGCTGGGCTGTGGCTGTTGATGGGAGTTGCAGAGACTCCAGCCTTTGCCTGAGGTGCCGGGTACCACGTGGCTTTCCCTCCTGTCCAGGTGCAGCTGGAGGGGTCACCTTCACCCAGAGCATCTCTAATGATACTCTGGGCATTAGGGCTGTAGCTAAGGTCTGTAGCTCCCTGCAGAGAGGTGGGGTGATTCCAGCTGGGGCAAAGAAAGTGACTATGAAAGCTTCTGCCAGTAGATATTATTACACATTTTAGAATCTAGAATTACTAGACATTGTGATGGGTGGAAATTTTCTTCCAGGTATGTTTCTCTTTTCTGGGTGCTTACCATAGTCCATAGTGGAGGTCCTTGAATGACTTACACTAATAAAGAACAGAATTTCTGTTCAACACTCAAGTGCCACCAGCCTGATAAATGCAGTCAGACCGTCCATGGCATAACCTTATTATATTCCATTACCTTGATTAATAATAAATGCTTCTGTTGTTTAATAAGAGGTTTGTTGGGTTTTTTTTCTGAAATACTGCTATAAGCTAATTTGAATTCTGTTTTGATCCTACTCTCTTTTTTATTATTCTTGGGTAACTCCATTGATCTCAGTAGTTCCTCTGATTATTCAGTACTGTAAAATCAGATTCATCCTCTGAGTCATTATTGAGCTAAATCTCTCAGTTAGCCAGATCCTGAATCACTGTTCAGGTTGAAACCTCTGGGATTATTGCCATAGTAGGGCAATATAAATTCTGAGTGGGTTTTTAATGGCTGTTCAATGACTGTGGCAGTTTAAACTGTCTAAGAAATTTGGAGTTAAACTAAATTCAGTCCATGTGCTACAGTTGCCTTTTTAGAAAGCAGGGCTGTGTTTTCCAATATTAACTGACGTTTATTAGCTGTCGTGCTAGGTGACTAGCAGGTGTTGCTCAGGGTGAATAAATCATGCATGTAATTCATGTGAAAGACAGGGTGCGTCAAGTGGTGATGAAAGTCCATGGGGTTGAAGAATCAAGTTTTTTAATAGCAATGTCAGGCTGTTCAGTCTTTTTATCTCTCATATTTCTTTATGAAACATTAAAGGAGATTGCTTTTGGGCACTTGTGTTCTTGAACTATTGCAATCGTCTAATGAATTTTTGATAGTCAAATTCAGAGGGTTTCGTGATCACTAACTTTCTTGATATATGTCTGTAGCTATTGAAATGGATCCCCTGTGTCAAGGCTGGCTGTCGATCTTCCTCCTATCACAAAACACATAGATTAGTTGGGAAGAACCTGTAACTTTTAATTTAAAGGAAAAGTGAAGTGGAAGCTACTTGAACAGTTTTGAATAGAGCAATATTCAGCATATAATGAAAGCCTTGGTTTGTCTCACTGCATTGCACAGATAAGCAAATTGTATTTTCAGCCATAGCAACCTGTTAAGTGTCAGGGAGAAAAAAAAAAAAAAACAAGAAAAGAAAGGATTTGACTATAAGGAACCCTGCTGCATCCAGTCAGTCGGGCAACATGAATTCTGTCTTGTCTAGGTCCTTAGCCATTGAAAAGGTATGATACGACCTTGCAGTGAACATTTACCTACAGCAATGAGCTGTAGTGCAAATTACTCAGCAGACTTTTGCCAGGAATAGTTTCTACAGATTTAGTACTTCTAGCTAACAGGCTTTCATGGAGAGCTCACAACAGGCTGTATTTATTCCAGGTGGTGGAAAAATACATTCTTATTATTCGTTAGTGGCATAGGGCAGTGTGTGCCCCGGCAGACAGGTTTTCTAGATGCATTTGCTCTTTGGATTGAGTATTAGAAACAGGAATATATGACTATAGATCTTTAAGTAATGTTTCAACTTTCATAATTCAGTTCTCATTTTCATTATTACATCTGGACATCCTGACAGATCACAGGCCTGCCTGTGTTGATGAAATGTCTGCATGTCAGTCTAGCCAGGATGGTCCAAGAGCTTTTTATTGTGGCTGAGACTGACTCACACCACCAAAGGAGGAAACCTGGTAATTGGTATGAGCTATTGTGAGCATTAATCAGTAATGCTGTTGAAAGCTAAACAACTAAGGATTGCTAAGGATGGTGCAGAAGCACAGAGAAAGAAACTGCTGAAAAGAGCAGGAGGATGTGGAAACAACAGTATTGTTCTGCTATACCTGCCCAAAGAGGACATAATTTATTGCAAAACAGGCTACAAAATACTGACTGACGTGCCTTCGGGACAGTATGGCATTGTGTATGGCATGTGGTAGCCCTGCCTGCCAAGGTTGTTCTGGAGGGGGTGCCAGACCTTCTGGGGAGCTTCATTGCTCCTGCTGGAGACTTAGAGTCCATGTAAACACAAAGGGCAGCTCCTCCATTGCTTTCTGCACCTCTAATGCTCAGTGTGTCCAGATGTCACAATGGCCTGGAGGAGCCCCTGGCCCTTCTGGCCATCTCCAAAGAGCTGAATTCTTTTATTTGCAAGAATCCACCTGTACTTCTGAGGTGACATCACCCCCTTGTGTGCATCTGTTTTGTTAGGTGTTTTTATTTCAACAAATCAATTTGTATAAATGAGGAAGATTTTAAACATTCATGGCTCCTTAGTTATTACAGCCTGAGCCTGGACTCCTGTGTGTATTCTGGTAGGAGCTGCAGACATGTATCTGGGGACAGGATCAGGATGGTAGTCAATACCACCTGCGTTTTTTAAGCCCCCAAGCACTCCAAGCAAAAATAGAACACAGCCTATCTGCCATTAGATTTCATGGGGTTTGCCTGTTTGTCAAGCTTGGGCTTGGCTCAGGTGGTGCAGCAGCTCTGGAGGTGGAGCTGTGGAGGTAAAACATGACCTTGCTGATCACACAGAACACATGAAAAGTCCCATGGGGGTGTCCTTAGTGCCCAGCACTAACCACTCCACTGAAATGTGCTTCTGTCTGGGTCCTCAGCATCTGGTCACAGGGAGACAGAAAGCACTCACCAAAGCCTCACTTGCTGTCTCAACACAGTGTTCTGAAGGAGCAAGGGGCTGCAAGGCAATGCAAGTGGAAAACAACATGTGTTGAAGTAATTAAATTGAATGAGTAAGGGGAAATTAATGGTGCTTGCAGCCCACACCTTCCCTGTGCTTGAAGAGATGCAAATCTGGCTGGGCTCCTTTCTGAGATGAGGGACTGCCACCTTCTCAGAGCTGCTGAACACAGGGGAGGAGCTCCTCACCTCCATCTGCATAGTGCTGCTGCCATCAGGTGGTGAGCTTTATGGATCAAGGATTTGATGTTTAAAATGTGCTCTCTAAAGCATGTCCTCAAAAATGCCCTGAAAGCAAGGAATAGGTTATTCTTCATAAGCTCATTGCCTGTCACTAGCAGAGGAGACTGTGTTTCTTCTAGGATTAAAGGGTCACTGGGGTGAGTATTGCAGCTGAGGTTTTCTTAAGGATCTCTTGGACAATGGCACAAATGTGTTGAGAGCAGGTGTTATCTGCATCCAGGGACTGTGAAATTGGGCCAGACCTGGAGTTTGGGCTCAGCCAAAAAATATTTTATTTTCGTTTTCTACAAAAGGTTATTGAATTGTTTAGTGGTACTGCAAAATTGCTTTTTCTCCAGCTGACTCAATTATACAACTGTAAAAGAGGATTAATTGCTCTGAAATCAATAGTGCTGCAGGGCTATTGATGACATCAGCACAAAATAATGTCAACACAGGAAAAATGTAGATTGGATATAGTAATATAAAACAATTTTATACTATTTGCATACACATAGCTATTTTAAACCCATCTTATACCTGGTATGACGACTTAATGGAAGTCAGTGTTAGACCTACACTAACAGCAACTGAGAGAAAAATGTGGATGTGTAAGGATGCTCTTCTAAAGCCATCCCTGAAACACATCAGTGAAGGCTGCTATGAACAATGTGTTTTCCCTAACTGGGTAAAAATGCTTTCAAACTGCACAATAGCAATCGATTTGGATGTGTGGTTGGTGGTTTGAGATGATCTAGTAATTGATTTTAAAACAGATGGCAGCTGTCAAATAAGCATTTGTATTTATTTGATGTTTCTATGAGAACCCTTGGGGTTTAGCTATCTCAGCAGTCTTTGTTTTCTCCTTTCCTAGACCCCTTTCTGTTCTCTGATCCCTCTTCCTCTTATGTTCTTTTGATGCTTCCTACTGACAAATTCTTTTGAGCTTCCTTTCCTAATGTAAGCCATGGTCTTTATGTCAGGCTTTAATTTCATTTTATTTAAAATTCCTTTTTATTAATAGTTTTAATAAAACAGCAAAATGATTTTAGCACGCCAAATACTTATTGATTAGAGCATCATCTACCATACATCACACAAACAAAACCATTGATTATGCCCTCTGGATGTGCTACACTTTACCATATCAGCAATAAATAACACAGAAGTGGCAGTTCCCTCTGTCAGACAAAATCTTGCATAATTCTTTCTGTAAAAATCAAAACATTCTGAAATAAATGGGTAAAAAATAGATACATCTGTGTATTGTGTATATCTGCTTATAGGACAAACAAACTTCCTTTTTTGTCTTTGTCTTCTGTGGGCACAATATTAAATAATAATTTTTATTTCCTACTGAAGAAGAAAATGCAGTCTGGAAGAAGAGAATTTTAGTATTATTGAAGATATAGGATTTGTTTAATGGGTAAAACCTTCTGAATACTTGTGCCTGTTACAGCCTTTTTTGACCACCTGAGATGCAGAAAGCCTCTACTTTTCTAGGTGCAGCTAAAAACTCCTTTCTGCTCAGTTTCCAAGGACACCTCCTCAGCTGTTATAAATGGAAGTTACTTTTCTGAAGTAAATTGCATTGCAGTTGTTAGCTGCAGTTCATCTGTATAATATGAGGGGCTTCATCAAGGGTGGGTGGACATACCAGTCAGATCTCCAGAAGATCCCGTGTTTAACTGAAGGATGGATCTTTGAGCAGTTTTACTTTGGAAGAGAAAAGGTTAGTTTCTTTCCATTAACTGTAAGATTTTTCTGGGCCTTCTTATTAGAAGATGTTAGCAGTTAAACGTTGGAAAGGTCTTAGGACCATCCTTTTGATGACTTACTAATTAGCAATACAGCAATGTTCTTCTCTTGACTGTGATGACAGAAAAAAAATTTTTTTTTTTCACTTGAAAGTTATTTATTTTTCTTATCTTTGGGTTTTTCTTTTTGGAAGTGCTTTAAAGAGGCTGCACTGGTGCTTGTCAGAGGACCAGTCTGTCTAAGCATCCTTGTCTTCTTGTGCAAATCTGTATTTTTGTTAAATCACACTTGCAAATTACAAATTACTTGTGGCCACTTCAAAAGTGAAAGAAACCTCTAAACCACCAGTGGATTTCTGAGTCAGTCATTGGTGAAGGCTTCTTCCTTTGCCTAACAACTTTACCAGCTTCAGCAGAAGAGCATGGTTCACCAGTATTAGTAGGGGTGGACAAAGGCTGCAGAACTAGTTAGATGCTTAGAAATGTAGGAAGAAATTCCCATGGCCATAGTGTTTACATGTATTTGTTACTGAAGAGGAGCTCTGCCAGGCTAGAGCTCTGTGAAATCCTGGCAAGTGGAGTTATCATGGAAATGTCTGTAGAAGTATCACAGTGGCAGATTATGGTTCACAGCATTAAAAGCATCTGTTTGGATTTCCTAATGTGGTTTATACAACAGGTTTCTGCTTGTTGCAAATGAGGCTGAAGAAGATAAAGCCCTGATGCTTTTTTCCATGAACTGACTCTGTAAGGAAAGGCAGAGGTCTGTTTGCACTCCAATGGGGGGAGATTAAGTGTTTCGACAGAGGTGGACATGAAAATGCAAAATGTTTGATTTCTAAGGCCAAATCTCTGCTAAAGGTGCTGTACAAGTACCAAAAGGAGCAGCAAAACTGACTTGTGAAGATGCTTGCAAGATTGGGGTGGATATTGTCCATGGAGGAGACAGAATTTTAAGTCCCTTCCCTATTTCCTATGACTCATTGGAATTTTATCACCTGAAGTAAGATGCAAGTCCCTGTTTCATTGCTCTTGCAAGTACTGCTGGCAAAAACTTGAATATTGAATCATCAGACGCTTCCTTTTTTTTTATAATATGCTGGGTTTGTTTTGGCTAACGCATCTAGCAGAAATGTCCATCCATTCTCTGATCCATTCTGCAGTTCATCCAGGGGTTCCCCTTTTGTTATCGTGGCCAAATGCTACATTCAGACCCAGATTCATCACACCTTACTTGACAGCTGAGAACCACAGCAAGGGGCTTCTCCTTACTTTCCTGCTTACCAGCAGAAAACAGTATCTACCAAGAAAAACATTCTTCTGAAGAGATGACATTCCTGCTGAGGGAAGCCTGAATCACTTTGGATACTATTTGAGTCTTCATACCAAAGATTACCACCTACATGATGTGCTGAACACAGCAACCTTTAATTCAGCTCAGAGAAGATTCCTCTCCTCACATCTGTGATACTGTCTCCAGATTCTTTTCTCATCCAGTGATATTAAACTATCTAAAATGGATATATACCCAGTTGTCACTGAATATACTCCAACCTTGGACTCCTTTTGAGTATGAAGACTCTGTTTCACACAGCTTTGAAATGGTTGTTCAATTGAGTCCTATTTACCTAGAAGAGGGATTAAAATACACATACTGTAACACTCCTGGAGCATAAGCACTTCACTGGATTACCAACTGGCTAACACGTGTCCCCAGCAAAGAGTTACTACATATAAGCAAGATCATTCAGCTGCTTCAGAATGTCTCAATACTGAATGTGGTATCATGGAATAAGCTTTGGTTTGTCTCAGACACTCCTTCAACCCAATCACCAAGTTTGAACAGCTATCATCACAGTCCTTGTTCAATTTGGTGTTTAAGGAGAACCTGGTTTCTTATATATATGGAGTGAGTTCTGAACTGACTTTAGAAAGACCCAGGAGATAGCATTGAATTGCAATTGAACGCATTTGAAATCACTGAATGCAACTGATTGTCTGGTAGATGCAAGTGCACAGAATAAAGTGTCCCCAAGAACACATTGTCTGCAAATTGTGTTTTACTTTCAGCTGAAACTTTCTGGCGTTAATGCATTTTATATTCCCTAAGAATGTTCTCTGATTTGCTAAAACTAACTGATCACTCTAATAATGGCAAGATCCTGGCTTTGTTTCAAAGCAAAGGTTCACATAATTAAATCTCATTAAGAGAGGACCACAAAACCTGCACTAAAGCCTTTCTTGGCATGGGACTTTCAGCAGAACTGCTTCATTAAGTCTGAGATCCTGGAGAAAATGTTTGCTGAATAAAGTCATTCCTAATTACTGTTAAAATGTCAAGGATTTCTCTGCCAACTCTTTTTACTCCTTTTCCTTTATAGTCTTCATTATCTCTTTAATGAACAACAAATATAAGTCAAAAGCATCATCTTTTCATTGTGCGCACGACAGGTGGAACAAGGTAGCAAAGTGAATTTGCCAGAGATGTGCTTTCCCATGTAATATTAGCCACTTCCTACACATCTTTCCTTATTGAGCCTTGTTGAGACATTGCCATGTAGTATTAATTTGTTATTTGTAGAAGTCATAAATACAAAGAGTCATTTTCCCTTGTGCCATCTCTACCATGAGTTTTATCTCAAGCCACATGCAAGTCTGGAATAACAAAAATCTTAATATGATATATATAATTGTCTGTCTATTCTCCAAGAATCATTCATCCAAGATTTTTTTTTTTTTAAAGAAATAAAACAGTCTTTGGCACATTTTCTACTCTCCAGACAAGAGGGTCTTTCGGGATGGATCAAGGAATCACTGTAGGAGGGTGCATAGATAGGTTGGCTCTGAACTCTGAAAATCCTCATTCAGTTTTGCAGTGACCTCCAACCTCTGCACTAAATAACTGCAGAGGTTGGAGCCACTTGGAATTGTGTAGTGGGACGTCAGCAGAGAAGGCTGAGGAACACTCTGCAGCCTCTTTAATTCTTGTTCTCCTATTAAAGTAATGGGACCTGTCTTCCTGCCCATCTATCTGTACAGCATATGCAAGCCCTTCTGCTATGGTTTAAATAGGAATGACTCATTTGATATTCAGTCTCATAATGAAAATGGATTACATTATTGCCTTTTGCAAAATGGGAGGTTTAAAAAGCCAGGTTAGTGTCTTCCAAATGTCAGTAACTGGAGACACTTTGGACAAAGAGTGAATTTTATAGCTTTTTCTTTTTTTCTTTTTCTTTTTCTTTTTTTTTTTTTTTTCAGCTTTCTACAAGCTGAAGTCATCTTTACAATGAAGAATATTAAATGATAAGAAAAAGTATTAGAAATTAAAAGTTCTTTGAAATTGTGTTTAATGAGAATTAGGTTTTTCTAGTCTTCAAAATAGTTTCTTATGGTGACAGTTTTGTTTTCTCCTTATATACTTGAATATATAACTTCTTATATAACTTATATACATTTTTCTGTTGACATCTGTGTACCTTTTCAATAGCAACTGCATTATTCAAATCACTAAAAAATGCATAATCCCCAAGTTCAGTGGTAAAACAGGTCAGTCTATGACCCTGGCTACTTATGGGAAATAGTTTTGCAAAAGTGATTTAAAAATTGAAATAAGAATAAAAGTCAAGATAGTATCCAAGCCCCAGACTGTAAAACCTGCATCTTGTAAAGTGTTTCAAACTTCCAGCATTTCATAACTTACAGAAAACTGCTATTGGTTATTCCCAACTGGCAAAACAGCTTAGGGAGATTTATAGTGTAGCTGTATCTGAGGATAAACTCTGTTTGAGTCCATTGCTGTGTCTAGTATGACATTGTGAACTCTGTGGAGGAGACCTGAACCTCAGCCCTGCAGTTCTCTGTTAGCCCCATGGTGTGTTACCATCAGGCAGGTAGGAACCCAAGCTCTGCACTTATCTGTGTTCACATGTCTGTGTACAGAGCACAGAGCAGGAGCAGCAGGGCCTTTGATGATGTCAGGAATATATGTACGAATATGAATGATTTGGTGTTTCTTGAGCAAGATCATTATGCTTAATAACCTGTATATTCAGAGTAATTGTTATCAATTGTGTTCATTTGTGTATATGGCGTAATTTAATAAGTATTTTTAATTGATATTCCTGTGGCATCTTCCCTGTGCTGTGATTAGACTGGGATTTTCATGTCTGCACTGTTTCATTTATTACTAACTAGTAATTTATGTCTAATAGCTTTCTTTTTCTCCTGTTCTTGCCTTTTTTTTTTTTTTTTTTTTTTTTTTTTTTTTTTGTGGGTTGTTTAAGTCTCTTTTTGCTATTTGGGTTTCTTTTTGGGGGCCGCGTTTTTCTTTTGAAGAAAT
>JAOEGS010007812.1:100705-144120 GCA_025447755.1 Corythornis vintsioides
TTTGATTGGGTTTTTCTTGTCTCCTGTGTTTCTTTTATTACTACCTAGTATTTTTTTTTTAATTGTTTTTTTTTTCTCCTGTTCTTTCCTTTTTTTTTTTTTTTTTTTTTTTTTAATTAGAGGAGATCTTGAAGACTCATATTGCTCATTGGTGGTCTCCTGATGGCACCAGGTTAGCATATGCAACAATTAATGCCTCCAGAGTCCCTACCATGGAGATCCCAGTATACACTGGCAGCCTTTACCCTACTGTTAAAACATATCATTACCCAAAGGTAAGAGACAATAAAACAAACAGTATTTTCTATCCAAAATAAAATAACATTTTTCAGTAGGCTCATTCAGGAAACTGTATAATTTGTAAGCAATGAAAATAAACAGATCTAAGGGAAGATCAGCTGTTCCCCAGTGAATGTGGTCTTCATTTCTCTTTAGCTGTATTTGTAAAAATACAGTTTTCATATTCAAGTGTTAGTCATTCTAAATACACTGAAAATAAAATGTGAACATTCATGCTTTGTACCCACACAAAATCAATTGTGCTTCCATGCTCAAATGGACTTCTTGGTGTCTGAGAGTTTGGAACCCAGCATTTCTAACTTAGATATATTTTATTTTATACAGAAGAAAAATATAGTGTTCGGGCTTCCTTAGAATATCCAGGATGGCCTAATGTCAGAGAAGATAGTCTGGTTTGGGAGACATGTTGTGCCTGAGCGTTACAAAGCACACAGTGAATGACAGAAAAGACTTAGGAGCCAATCTCTCCTTGATCACAGAGCCCTGCCACACTGCTGCTTGGCACTGCTGTAATTCTCTGCTGTGAGACAGCACAGGAACATAGCCTGCTGCAGTCATTTCTTCTGGGTGTCTCACTTCATGCACTGGTTACCTAAGACCTCCCATGCTGGTCCAGATTGAACCATAATTTAACAGGAGTGATACCCACATACATGTGAGTTTCGTGGAGAGCAACAGTGGTTCATCAGGGGATGCCTTTTCCTAGGGTAGAAAAAAGAATCAGTGCTTCACTGTATCTGCCACCATCTAGTTAGACAACTCTTTATCAAAAGATACATAAAATAGGAATATTTCTATTCACTATGAAAAGTAACATTTTCTACCAAGTCTAGAGGTGTTCTAAGTAAAATTAACCATCAGCTGTGCCTATTAACCCTTCCACCCCTGTGTGCCACCTCACTGCAGTTGCAGTTTCCCTGTGAACAACCAAAACAGTCCAGCGTGAAACACCAAACGTTAGAAATGTGTTTTATAATCTATGGGGATATAATAAACCAAGACCATTCTGTGTTGTATATGATACGGTTGTTTATTCTTATTTTAAAATCCAGGCTGGAATGGAAAATCCAACTATTTCTTTGCATGTGATTGGTTTGAATGGACCTACCCACGACCTGGAAATGACTCCTCCAGATGATCACAGAATGAGGTATGTGCTTTCTCACCCTGGGATTCATGACCACAGTTCTCTTGTGGTTTTAGATCAGACCTGACTTTTTTTTTCAAGATCATTTTATGGTACCTTTCTCTGACACTATCAAAGAGTTCATTTTGTTAAAATCTGCTTAATTTTTTTTTCAATTTTTTTTCTTCTTACCTATGTTATATAGAATATTATTTCAAGTTTTTTGTTGAAATATCTGTGACATAGACTGACTTCAGAGAAGGATTATTTTTAAATAACTTGGCAGACTGTCCCTAAAACCACAAGAACACATTCATTTTCATGTAATCACAGGCACTGTAGAAGGGATACAGTCTATATCATAGACTGTATGAAAGACCATGAAGCAGAAACAGGGCAGCCCTATAACTCAGCAAACATGAGCTTACTGCTTCATGATGTGAACATAGGAATGAGACCAGGCAGGTATTCTGCAAATACATTGCCCAATCTTCATTAAAATAAAAAAAAATTAAATTAAAAAAAGGAACCACTCTGCTGCATTCAGGGCAAGTGTATTTTAGAAGTTGGCTTGCAATTTAGTGAACTACTTAGACATCCATTTTTAATTAAGTGCTTAAGTCTGCACTTGGCAAGAGTTTGAAAGTTTGGCTTGGACTTCAGAGTGTGGTCAAATCTTGAGCTGTGCTTATGGGTCTATGAACACTTGCAAGTGTTGTTGAGGAGAGAAGCAGCTTTAGGTAACACATGGCACTCCTCCCTTCAAAGCTTGGAGATAAAAATCCAAATCCAGATTTCAGTAACTTTGATTTAAATTTGAAATAGCTTTATAGCAGGCCAAGAGAAATCAAACTCTGCTTCTGCATTGGAAGTAGACACAGTCACCCCTCCAAAGCGTAGTGCTGAAAGATTATCCTTCCCATCACCTGTTCATGGAGGAGCATCCAACCAACAGGCGTGCTCAGCTTTTTTTACTGATGGCTAAATCTGATTGCTTGACCTGTAATTCCAGTGCCAATAAAGACAGAGGTAGAGGTAGAGCATATTGTTAATGAAACAGGGCAGCTTGGAGGGCAGGGGAGGTGCAGAGGTGACGTTCATTATGCATGATAAATGCACAAGGCCTTTGGATAGGCTGTGCAGTCATCTGATGAGAGGATACTAAAGCAGTGGGATCATGTACAGTGGGAGTTGCCTTTCTTTGCAAAGCTAGCGTCAGCCTCAGAAAATGTTTTCACTTAGTAATTATAGAATACTCCAAATCCATTTATGCAACAAAAGATGTATGACCTGTGACCAAACCAAATAGGCACAAATGCACTTCCCTTTTAAACATACAACTTCAGATCTGTCTGCAGCAGGCAGCAATTCAGAATCACAGTATCCCCATCACATCATTCTAATCACAGTATCAGAACTGTGGCTCCTGGACAATATAATTTTTCTGTAGCTAACATACTCTGTAAGATGAGAGAGTCAGAAATATTTTAATCATTGTAATGACTTCAGACTAAGAACCAAGTTTTGTTCATGACTTTCTCCTGTATGGTTATGGGTGGCTGTAATTTATTTGGTTGCAGTCGGTGTTGTACAATGATGCAAAATATATCATAATTAATTAGTCTCTGTGTATTCCATCAAAACCATGTCAATCACCATCCCTAGGGGATAAGTAGTCCTACTAGAGCAACAGGGGAGCATTTTCATTATGCATATGTTTTCTGAAATGAGAGGATTGGTGCGATAACATTTCATTAATATAGACAAGAGGGATGCACTGAACAGTTAGTTACAGAAGGAAGTTTTGAAGAAGCAGGGGAAGCTGGTGATAAGGATCTTCAAAGAGAGCCATGCTATCCAAAGCATTTCAATGTGCTCAATCTGTTCATGCAGATGATATATGGGCAGAGTGATATTTCTTAGTGTTCTTTTATCTGGAGCAAAGTGGTTTAGTACAATTAATAAAGCTGAGAATAAAGTGGAGATATGCCATGGTCTTTTCTCTTTCAGAATTAAAGGAAGTCAGAAATTTTCCACAGAACTGGCATATTTGTTAGGTCTTTTTTTTTTAAAAAAAAACAAAACAAAACAAAAAAAAAACACCCCAAGCTGATACTGGGAAAACAACATATTTTGTGGGAAAATGTATCGTTTTGATAATATTTCCTTTTTAAAAACCTTTCATTATGAGAATTTTTGCCAAATTTTCTCCAATGCCATGTTTTCCTGTGAGAAAAAAGAAAGTGAAGGGAAGAAGTGAAAATTGCAGGAGAAGAAAAATATTCTAACATTTAATACCTGACAGGTATTTTTTATTTTAGTGAAAGCCATTGGGCCCCAAGAGTTACATCAGCAGGTAGTCAGAACTGCACCATGATCCAACATATTTCTTGCATTATATTTGCATCATAGGTGTCAAATGAAAGAAGTATATTATCTCCCTGAGTGCAGGAATCGTCACTGGTTCTTGCACAGTTCACGAACAAATAAATAATGGAGAAACTCAGACAATTCAAGTCTGGATCAGAGGAAAAAGCTGGCTCTGCCCCAGGGACCATGGGCTGGGCTGCTGCCTGTCACTTGGCTACATAATAGATCATTGTCTGTTCTTTGTGGTGTTTATGGCTTTATTACTGTTGTCATACTTTTAAGTATTCATATGGTAGAGTCATAGCTCATATTTCAGATTCATACCTCCAGAAAACAGCCAAGGAGAGTTAGGTTATAAATAAGGACACTGCACAACAACCAGTCTCGGGTGACTGCCAACCCCATAACCAACATCTTCACTGGTATGGGGAGTTAGATTGCAAAGCTCAGCATGACTGCACCCTTCCTGAAGGGGCTCAGACGTCTAAGTTGTTCCTTTGGGACAGTGTAACCTGCTCTGGTGTGGTTGTCTACAAATGGAGTGGTCGGGTATCTGCTGGTCTAGATTTCACTTTATGGGAAGAAATATATTCTCCTTAAATCAGCTCTGTATAAAATCTGGGACAGGTCAGGCAAAGAGAGTTTGGGAAATGCACCAACTCTTTTTCTCTCCACTGGCAGTTCAACCAGAGCAGCTGCCAGAGCTCCAGATGTTTAATATTAACTGAGCTGAATCACACCTCCTTGTCACATTTTTTCTCTGCAAAATGGGCAATGTAAAACTTGGTTGTCCTACAGAAAAGATGTAAGGTGAATTAAAGACTCCATACTACTCTGAGGCTAGAGTAGTAACTATGCAAGTGCCTTCAATTGTCTGCTGCCAGGGGCAACTGTGGGCTTGATGGCTGGGAGAGGCTTCAGAGAGAAATTGTGACTCCATGCCCATCCCTGAGGTGGTAGGGAACATAATGTTTGACATGAAATAATTAAAAGTTCCTGAGAAAGAACTGTGGCTCACCATGTTCAAACAGTGAGAGGGTTGTAAAAATGGAATATATGTCCTTCAAACTTTAAATTGGATTTAGGAAAAAAAAATGCTTCAAGCAACAATATGTACTAAATTCACATTCCTTTTCTGGGGAGACTGAATCTGCTCAGTTAATTTTGGAGAGCAAGAAGAGATGGTTGTACAGCTTAATTTTACTTTAGTGTTTTTTTCCTCTTAGGCCTTATGCTGTTGCTGATAAAGAATAAAATTACAGTTTTATTTCAGGGACTGAATTTTCAGGTTGCTGTTGTCTCACCTGGAAGCAGCCTTCCTCCAGTGCAGTGGATGCAATCTTTGAGGTCTTTTGTTATTTTTCCCCAGTCAAATTCAGGCACTAAATATTACTGAAAACTACAAAAAAATCAATTTCCAACTTGTTATTTTGCTAGACAAAACGGCCTTTGTTGCTTCTGCCCTTTCTCTTCAGTGCATGCAGGAGCGCTTGCCAGAACACAAAGTACTCTCCAGTGACACAGCACATTAACTCCAATGAGAGCAACAATTCCTTATACATATTTTATAGGAAACAAATGAACTAATACATTTTTTATAGACTGTATGCTGTGAAAAGTCATATTATAATTTAAGGATGTCTTTGGCCTGCATAACCCAGCAGTGTTGTAACATCACTACAGATGAAATGGTGAAGCCCTGAATTGCCACAGAGGTGGACATCTGTGAGTGCACATCTGCGAGTACCACCATAGACTGGTTCTGAGAAATGATCACTGATGTATTTATTCATGATCCAGCCTAGCCCAAGTGGTTCCATTGCTCACTGTTGCACAGGACTTTTCCTAAAGGTCCTGAATACTGGACTGTTCAGTTCATGCTGCTGATTTACTCCATGTATTATCACAACTTGAGTATTTCCAGGAACGAGAATGGCACAGGGAGTGTGGGGTGGCAGTTTTGCCAGTGCAAACCATCACCTCTCTACTGCTGTCTTAGCTGGCAACCAACTGCATCTACTTTATAGAAACCCGTGTCCCTCTAAATTCTCTCCTTCTTGCTATTTTCCTTTTAATGCAACACTCACGGATATTTTGGTGTATAGTAGGCATATTTAAAGGCCATTAACTCTTCATAAGCATAACAAATCCAACCACTGGCAGTGATAGGACTGAGTCAGCCCGTTAGCATGCTCAGAATAGAAGTTGTTTGCAATTTCTTTTCCACCTGTGCATAAATACGTAGCTCCAGGCATTTCAGTCCTTCTTAGAAGACTGAATAACTTGAAAGATTCTTTATCTCTGCATTCATCTCTTCTTTGAAAATAGCTTTCAGAAGTGGCAGATAAAACACCTGCACAGCCCTAAAAATGTCATTTCTAGGGGTTGAAATCAGTACATAAGGAAGCCTTAGAGACATCAAGACACAGTGTTCTTAATAACCAGAGATCTCTCCTGGAACGTTTGCCTGCAGCAGCCTTCGACTGCTCTGCCATGTGGCAGTTCATTAGGATGTCAGTATTGTGATTTGGTTTATGTACATCTGTGTTTGCAGGGACTACTACATCACCATGGTGAAATGGGCAACCAGCACCAAGGTGGCAGTAAACTGGCTGAACAGGGCCCAGAATGTGTCTATCCTGACGCTCTGCGATGCCACCACAGGAGTCTGCACAAAGGTAGGAGAGACGAGCCAAATGTCACTTGCCATTGGTTCTCAGAGCCTACCTGCACAATGAGAATGTTTTTCCCTTACCTTACCTGGCACCGAGTCAGCTGGCACACATTTGTTTAGGCAGTGGCAGGAGATAAACAACATTTGCAATATTTACCCATCAATTGTAACTTGAATCTCATTGCAACATTCTAGTTTCATGGCTTTATATATATTTTATGGCGTTAAAAGTGGTTCATGCTCATCTGCCCACAATTTCACTGTACTTAATACCTTCTATAGACATACTTATTTAAATGGCCTATTGATAGGAGTTGTGTTAGTAGATACCATCTTTTAAAAGGTCAGAGGTATTTCCACAGTAGAAAAGTGTTTTGACATAACTGTCCCTTCAAAAAAATGAGGCAGTAAAGTGCACAGAGAACTGTGCAGAATCTTTTCTTGACAACTTTTATTTCAACCTCTGTTTGATTCTTAACAATCTTCTTTTTTAGAGAATAATAAATCTTGGGGATTTATGTGTTTGGACTCTGTGAGTAAAAGGCTTTCTTGAATGAGAGTGAGCTTATTTGTCAGAGCAGTCACTGAATTATATTCCTGAAGCACATGTTTCAGCAGTTTCTTTGTGGTTTTGCACAATTTTTCTGATTCAATCCAACTGTTTCTTGCACTAAGTAAAATGTAATGCACATGAAATACTACATTTAACAATCTTCTTTTGTTTTAGAAACATGAAGATGAAAGTGAAGGCTGGCTGCACAGACAGGTAAAAGCAATCTTCTCTTTGTGGTCAAGTTTTTCATAGTTGTTCTTGTTTGTTTCTTTGTTTTTACCCTAAAGAGAAAAACTGATTTCCAGACCTGAGAAGGATACTTGAATGATGCCATTATTTGTATAATCAAAAACACCTTCCCAGTAATAAACATTTCATAGCCTGCAATTTACTTAGATAAAAGGTAATGCTAAAGGACCATGTCCATGTAGAGACAAATTAATGCAGGTAGGACTTTTAAGTTATTTAAGTTAAATTTGACAAAATTATCTAATTTACTCTGTAACTATCTGCACATGTAAAAGGTGAAAAATAAAATTAGAGTGTTGATGGGACACAGAACAGTGAGAACTTATGTGGAGCACAGAATGGGGATGCAGTTTAATATCCTGTTTAACAGACAGCTGTGTCACGTAGTTCTTCTGACACTGTAAATTGTGCATAATGCTATTACTTTGTTTGACTGTGTGCTGCTATCCCCTAAATAAAATAAAACAAAGATGAAAATAAGCCCTGAAAAAAAAACATAAATAGAAAGTCATATAGAAAATTTAATACCTCAAGAAATTCTGATTTATGAGATATTTTTCTTTTTTTTCCAGTAAAGGGTGGGGTTTTTTTCAGTATATGTATATATAAAACCTCTAGATTTCCAGCATGTAGATCTCTGGAAGATCATTTATAGCACTTCCCCAGCAGCCAGTTTGTGAAGTGACCTCAGATTTGATTAAGCTGTTCTTTGGAGAGAAGCTGCTGATACCAAGTCAGCCACAACACTGAGCTGATTTTCAAGGGATATGTGAACTCCAGACAGGGAGTAGCATGTCAGATAAAGCTCTCCTACCATATTTTTCCAAGTCCAAATTTAAAACATTTCACATTTTTGTCACAGCTTGTTCAGAGGATCCAAGAACCTGTAGAAACTGAAGTACATCAGTTTGCCACAAGAACAATGATCTCCTCTGTTCCAGTGGCAACGGGTTATATCTGATCCAGATAAAAAATGATTTTACAGAGGAAATACATTGTGTGCCTCAAGCATTTCAAATAATCTTTTGCTGGTATACTCAGGTATAGAATAAAAATGCTGCTGAAATATACTTTATATTCACAATAAGGACAGTGTTTGCTTGAGAAGAAGACCAAAGTTCCAAAGTTTCAAAGAAGAAAAAATTAAGTTGCTTGTATTTTGCACCTTAAAAAAAAAATAAAAATCACAAAATTAATTTATTTTATAAATCCAAGGATAGTTTTAATCCTTTCATTGCTATTAACTGGGACCTCCATGAAAGCAGCATAGTAGAACTTGGGGTTTTATACTACCGTGCTTCTTTAGTCATTTACATACTACATGGAGAGGCATTAAAAGATGATGCTTTGTCCTGAGTAACTGCAGTAAAAGCTCTGTCACTAACAGGCCTGCTCCAGGGAAATACAGCTTGCTTTACTGCAGCTCCAAGCATCATATACTTAGTTTGAGGATAGAGAAGGATGTTCATTACAGCCAAATGGGTCAGACATCTCAGTGCTAAACTAAGATAACATTTGCCATGGACCTTGGAGACATTTAATAGCATTCTTCCAGTCTAAAGAATTACAGACCTCTTTGGCCTGTATTTCTGACAGCAAAATTACTTAAAATTCTATTTTTGACTGAATATTTGTTTACTAGGATAATTGTATTTTATATATTTATCTTATACTCTTTGAGACATTAATCTAGCTAAATGGAAATTTGTTGTCATAGCTTGTGTGTCTGACTCTTAAGAATGACATGAAAATGTTAAACACTAGTGCAAGTCCTCTAGTCCTCATCCTCTTTAAGGGGATGAATTGAGGAGATGAATTGCACATTAGACAGCTATTGAAAGAGCTCAGGAGTGTGACTCAGCCTACAATGAAGACTCCTTAGTGAAGACATTTTAAAGTAAGTATGTGTATATGAGCCAGGTGCCCAATCCCCCTCTGTAGACAGCCAGTATGGTGAGCAGTGTGGTCACATGGTTCTTGAGCATGATTCAGCTCACCCTGAAGGCTGGTTGGCCAGCTTGTTCTGCATGCTCCATTAACCAAACCTGCTTTTGAGAAATACCCCAAGTTTAAATCCACAGGACTGAGGAATCTAACTGCTTGCCTCATTCTTTAAAATCCTTCTAAGTACTCCACATCACTGGTTTGAAAGCATAAGGGAAAGTTACATTTTTCTTGGTAATTTAAGTGTATCTGGTCTCCTTGGAACAGGGGAAAACTTCACAGTAGGCTAGGAGCAGGAGACAATAAGGGAAAAACATCAGTATCAGAAGATACTCACCAGGGATTGAGTATCTAAGGATGACAGGGTTGACTTGTTTCATCTGTCTGAAATACTGGGAGTTCTGAGATAGGGCAGATGACCCATGAATTTGAATTTTGTTGGTGGTGTAGTGGTTTGATAACTCAGTGACATTTAATAGTCTGTGTATGGAAAGTCATAGTAAATGATCTTCTGTTCCCTTCTGGAATTAAGTTCATTCATTAATTTTATTCAAGTCCAAAATCTTTGGAGAGTTTCTCTCCAACAGAGACAAAGAGAAATACAGCTGTAATTGTCTGTGTAGCTGAAAAATAAGACGAATTACTCAAAGTATTAGGAGAAATATACATCATTTCACAGATTTTACTAGAAAGTATCTGTCACTCCTTGTCAGTTGATATGGCCAATGTTTTCAAACCTTTTGCACAAATAAGAGCAATGTGTGTTCACCAAAATGGCATAGGGACTTCGGAAGATTTTACTGCTTTTATTTCTGTATCTGCTCATGCACTTCTGAGCATAAAAGCCAGAGTGAACTTTGCTTAAATATACAAATTCTTTGAAACAGTAATAATAGGTGAATATAGTTTTGTTTCAACTTTTGTGAAGAACCATTTTCCAGTAGTGCCAGTGATGGTCAATATACAGACAATGAATCAGCAAAGGAGAACTGTGGCAATTTCCGAGCACCTGCTGAAGAGAAACTTTACTGGAATTTTAATTGGTTTATTTATTTAGTTGTGAATGTGACCTGAACAAATGTAATTGTAAGCCAGGGTGAAATTCCACCTCCACCAAAGGCTGTAAGGTTTGACATTGACAGGACCAGGAGATTACCACAAAATTGTTTTGAGAGCTATAATCTAAAGCCAATGTGCATTTTTAACACTGTTGGATTTCAATGAACTGTTTACTAAAATGGAAAGAGTTAAAAGGATTCATGTCACATATTTCACCACCATTTACAATAAAAATATTGCAGGCATGTCAGCCTACATCCATGCCTATTCCCTTTAGGATTTGTTAATGAATCATGAGTTTGTTCAGTCCCTTTTTGCACCTTCTGATACCAGCTGCTTCCTTAAGTTTCCTGTGGCAAAATTTTCCAAGTATTCCCTACCTTCTACAGGGAAGAGTTTTCTTTTACTGGTAATAAACTCATCTCCTATTATTCTTAAGGAGGCTTCTTCTGTTCTAGCATTGTGGGATTCAGTATTATAATAGTCAACCAAAGGCATAAGCTCTGCATCATGTGCAGGATATTTTAATTACATGCCTAGCATAGTACCCTACAGTGTAAATTCCTGTTCCAAAAGCCTCTCAGCCCAATGTCCCCCCACTCCACTTGCCATCTGGGATAAGTCACCATCTCTGTCAAAATCTTACACGAAATTCTGGTTCTATTAATGTATTGTCTTTCCAGAACAGGAAGGTGCAAACAGGCTGTCTGGTAACATCAGCTGACTGCTAAAGCCTCACATCTGTCATCCATGCCATGTCCCTCCTCTGAATGAACCTCCAGCTGATCTCTGCAATGCCTCCTCTCACTGGCAGAGATGTATTGCTGGAATATAAAATGAAGTAGGCACAGATAGAGAAATGTAGGGTGAACTTTTTGCTGTTTACCTCGGTAAAGGAAAACCTGTCAAGCAAAAGGTTTGCCAAGTTATCACAGTTGTTTTTCATTGAGGTTTCTCCTGTCATGAAAGACATTTGGAAATAATACAGTTTCATGTTTCAGGTTCCAGAGCGTGTCAGAAACAGATGAAACCATTATTTCATAGAGCTGCAACAAGCTGCAAGTGGGCATATTTTAAAATATACTGAAGACCTAAGCAGGGGGAAATAAAAGGAAAAAGAAACAGTTTGAACACCTAACACAGTGTTGATAAATCTGATAAATAGTGGAAAAGAATTAATCAGTAAAGAACTGGGAGCAGAGGAACATACAGTAAGAATAATGTGTTAGCTTAGGAGAAATAAAAAGGTTTGTTTCCTTTCTGTAGGTGTTTACATTATAATCAAGTTCTTGCTGGATCAGCATGGTATCTTGACAAATGCCAAGCAGAAAGCCAGGGGGTTTGATTAACACTGAACCAAAGGAGAACCCACAAGAGGCTGAGCAACAGTTTGCTTGTTGACTGCCCTTGAAAATGAAGGCTCAACAAAGCTTAGGGAAGGCAGGGCTCAGCCAGTTCCCAGAAAAGCCTGATAACACAGGATAGCTTCAGCAAAGGTTCAGCTCTTGTTTGAGTCCCAGCTATTCAAAATTCTGAGCAGAGAAGTTTCATCTAGCAAGTTCCCTTGGTACATTGCTACTGTGTCACACCATATGGACAATCTTCTGCTTTCCCTTGTAATCTGCTGTTCAACTATCTCCTGCAGTGGAGACTTCCCATGTGCTTTAAGGTTCCTGTACAAAAAGAAGACAAAAGACCCTTTCAGGAAATGTTTGCCTGCCAAATGTGGTATTGATTTCCTGATTCTGAGTCTCTTCTGTCCCTGGTTGAAAGTTCTAGTCACCTAATAAAAGTCAATCATCACTTTCACCTGGGAGCTCTGTGTCACAGACAGTTTTGCAAGATACCCTTCCCTTTGTAAATAATTCCATGAAAAGAGCATTTGTAAGAGAGTAGGAAAACAGCAGATAGATGCTGTTAGTTGTGCTTCCTCAAGGGTAGGAATGGATCAATTCTTCCAGCAGAGTAAACAGGGTTTGCCATACTTGTGCCAGCAATGTTCATATCATACTTAATGGCTTTATTCCAACTGCCCCATGTAGTCAGCTGTATATGTGTGCCTTTTGCTTTGCAAATGGGAATTGACTTTATAGCCAAGGAGGTACCTTGCTACCTGCCTCCCTGTGTTCCCAGAGCTGAAAGGGGTCTGCTTTCCCAAGAGCAAGAAACAATCTTCAAACTTTCTCCAATTTTCAGTAAGTTTTCTGTTTGCCTCAGGTTGCTGTTAAAAATCACTCGCTATTGCACTGTGAATTAATTTCCTGGGGTTTTTGCACTACTGAGCAATCTGAAATACAATAAATTAACCATAATACAACCCTTAAATTTGCCACTTACAGAATGAAGAGCCAATTTTTTCCAAGGACGGACGGAAGTTTTTCTTTGTCCGAGCCATTCCCCAAGGAGGACGTGGGAAGTTCTACCACATCACCATGTCATCGTCACAGGTGACTCGCTGCTGCTGCTTTGGGTCTCACCTGAAAAGCAATAAAAAGTAGAATCTGTGCTTGTACCTGTGAGACTGGAAGGTGCAAATGTAGAATGTAGGCATTGTGTATCAAAGAAAACCTTCAGCAATGCTTTAGTGGGCATAAGACATGAATTTTCAAATGAGATACTAAGAAGAAAAAGGTCAACTGTCTCCTTCCAAACAATATTATTGCTTTGTTTTAATTTTTTAATGCTGTCTTAGTTGTATATAAATTAGTAAATCCCTGCACTCTCATAAAGGATTAATCAGAAGCTCGTGGGCATGCTGGATTAGAGGAAGGGGCTTGAAGCTTTTCTGTGATGAATTCATCCCATTATCTTCAGTGGAGTTATGGTTAAGATGATTTTGACCCTCTGCAATTCCTATGCCTGCAGATTCACAGATAGTGGGGGGAGGGGTGGATATTGCAGATGCATGGTTTATTTTTAATAGACAATGGAGTCAAGAGTTCCCTTTTTCAGAAGAGAAGCTTTTCTCAGATACCTTCTTTTAAGAATAAAGTGAACTAATTCTCTTTTCTTCCTGGCAGCCCAACAGTAGCAGTTACAACCTGCAGTCTATTACATCTGGTGATTGGGATGTGACAAAGATATTGGCATATGATGAAAAGAGGCATAAAATGTAAGTAAACTATAGTCTGACAAATCAATCTGCCTTTGTTTAGCCCTAGACTATATAGGGTTAGTTACAATGGTGTTATGTATGCATCTGAAACATATGAATATAAGGAGATGGAGATAAGAGAGCAGGAGAGGCTGTCTCCATTTTGGCTTAACCTCTCACAGCATTACATGTATCTTGTCTTATTTTGATTTTCTTTGTATGGTTCAAACCTCTCTTTCTGTGACTATTAAACACATTTGTATAGGGGAGTGATTTCTCCTGATGCAACTTCTGATACTAACCTCTGAAGGACAGAAGTCTATTTTCATTGACCACATAGGTAGTCAGTTTGAGAAAGAATCCTTTACTGATCTGCAAAAATAACAATGTATTAGAAAAAAAGTTATTAGAATACCAAAAAAACCACCCTTCTTCACACTTGCCATTTATGCTTGTAAAGTTTCTTCTGTAAATATTTTCATTTAAAATCACATTTAAATAAATTATGTAAGAAAACTGGAGGTATTTAAAAGACATGTAGATGTGCCACTTAGAGACATACTAGCATAGTGGTAGACATGGCAGTGCTGGATTAATGGCTGGACTTGATGATCTTAAAGGTCTCACAACCAGAATGATTCTATGATTCAATGATTTGCTCTTGTGCTCTGTCATTATTCACATGAAGTGCATCTGGGGAATCAATATGGACCCTGCACATTGGGCACCCTTAGCAGCACCTCTCTCATAACTCTGGAAGCAGTCACCTCACAACACTAATTGAATTTAATCTTTCCTTGCCTTTACAAGATCAGGAAATTAGTGATGTGAATGAAGTTGGTGTTGCATGAGATGCTCGTAAACACCCTTCTGATGGTACAATTGTCTTTGATTTATTTTTTTTTTCACCAGTTATTTCCACAGCACAGAAGATTTGCCAAGGAGGAGACATTTATACAGGTATGTGCTATACTAATTTAACATACAGAATTTCCCAGTTTTTCAATCCCACACAAGTCATTACATAAGCAATTGCAATAGACTGTTTGTCTCTAATGGCATTGCAAGATCTTGAAACGTGTCACTGGAATAGACAGAGCAGCATAACAGTAGTGAACAAAATGCTTGACAGTTGGAAATGTTTTACATTTAGCAATTTTCTCGTGATTTTTACATTGTTCTCAAGATTGATAAAGTGTCACAAAACTTTCCAACAGAGCTGCTTAACACTTGAAAGAGTTCAAATTTACATAAACTAATGGTATAGACTGTTTTTATACTTATAAAAAGCAGTTTTCATGGAAACTTGGTAGTGTAAAAAGGTACCTCACCTCTTTACAAAATTGAAAAGAAATTACTATATGTTATATTTGCAGTATTTTTTTTTTTTTTTCAGTTTCAGATGACTTTAGTATCCTCCCCAGTTGTATGAAGAGTAACAGGCTGGTTTGTAGTAAGGTGTTGGTATTGTAGCTATTGTGAAGTATTGTGAGAGCAGATTACAAAGGGGAGGAAACCCAAACTTGTAAATAATCATTTTGGAGTCATTATTCTATGTGTGCTGTTTTTCTTGTCAAGCACCCTGACCTCATCTCAGCATCTGTAATAAAGCATGGAGCTGGTGAGAGCATCAGTTGATAAGGGGCAGTCAGTATGTTTTCTTTCTCCAATATCATGTGCTAACTTTTTTTTTTCCCTTCAATGTGAAGGAAACTAGAGCAAACTAAATTACCTGCAATTGAATATTTTTTTTTCCTTTTGGGATTCCTATGTCTGTTCTTTGACCTCTTTGAGAGTAGCCCAGCTCAGTGTCAAAACTGTATTGACCATTCATTTCTATTGAATTGGGAAGAAAATCTCATTTTGAAAAATGAGTCCAGGCACAGCTGCTCAAGAGCTTCTGGCATGAGAGAAAGTGCTTCCCAATCCTCGCTCATCTTGGCATGCAGCTCACCCTGGTGTCTCATTAACCTCACCTCCCCACACAAGCAAGAGGAAAAGAGATGCCCGAAGTGCCAATGCCCTTGACCTTATTTTGATTACACAGTGATCTTGGCCTCACTTCAGATATTTGATTTCCTGCACTGTGTAGTTTGACTGGTTTTTGTCCCAGCCCAAGGGTGTCAGCACAGCAGCAACTTTGGCACATGTCCATTGACAGAGCTCCACTGGAGTTCTGACAGCTTGTATCAGATGAAGATCTGTTTGGGGGTGTTTTTCCTTTTTGTGCCTGATTTAGTAGCTTTAAACAGATTTTAATTCAGAGACACAACCTGAGTTTAAACAAGAACCCAAGAGCTGTTCAGTTCAGTTTTTGTGGCCCTAAACAGGTTGCTAAGCCTCATTTCTTTCTGCCTGGAAACGGTAGCAAAAACAGTCATCTGTTTTACAGTAATACTGGAAAGACCTCTTGGTTCATATTCTTGAACTATTTTGAATTTATCAAGTGCTATATCAGTGCAAAAACTTATTCATTAATATTTGCTAATAACCTGTAATTCATTTTTCAACATATAGTAGACTCTTGCAAAGTACTTCATGGACAAGCCATGTTTGCCATTCTCAAAGACAGATCCCTAAATTCAATTTTTCTTTCTACTTGGATGTTATCAGAGCAACTACTTAAACCCCCAGAAAGGCTTTGGCCTCTGATGCAGCTGCTAGCAAATCAGAGCAGAGAGGCAACCTGTAAGAAATTTAAAGAAAGCAATTCCAGATCTTTATTGTCTCTTATAATACAAGTAGGTGTAGAAATACTGCTCCATTGTTTCATACACTCACCAAGTTATGACTTCCTCTTGCAGGATTGCAACCATTATTTTAAGCACTATACCTTCCTTCATAACCACCTGACCTTGCTAAAAAAGACATCAGTATCCTCTTATATATACTTCATTCAGAAAAAAAAAAACCAAACCCCATTACTGCTACTTAAACTCAACCAAATGGAAATACTTTGTCTCTTCCTAATGTTGGACACATTATATTTATGTTCTTGTTCTACAGTACAGTAAGGTTCAAGTAATGTTGCTTCCAGATAACATTTGCTCAGTGACCTTCATGGACTTGTATTAACTTTTTCAGTGCAAGCACAAATGGAAACTTCAACAGGCAGTGTCTGTCTTGTGATCTGATTGAAAACTGCACTTATTTCAGTGCATCCTTCAGTCACAATCTGGAATACTTCCTACTGACATGTGAAGGTATGTTGGGTTTTGATATTGCAGTTGTTGTGCCTAAGGATGGGATTTAGAGCCAGCATTGATATCTTTAGATATCCTGTGTACCAACCAGTGGGTGGCTTCGAAAGATTGGACATAAATATCTAGGTTTCTTTGCTTTTAAAGCCTGACTTTAACTTTTATTGTTGTTGTTTCTTTTGTGTATTTTTAACTTGAAAGCAGATTTGTGCAACCTTTTCCTGTGCTTATCTGACTATTGAAAATAGAAGTACATTCCTATAGCCACTTCAAAGTATCAAATTACAGTAACAGCAAAACCTAGAGGCCATGAAACATCAGAAAGATTGTGAGAGAGAAGCCAGCGAGGTGGTGTGAACTGTATGGGTGGCTGGGACTGAGGTCCAAATGCATGAACTTGTACCAGTACTGTAGACAGGGGGATTGAAAGCAAGTTACAGTGGACAGACAGCTTGCCAAGAAAAGGCAGTTTGCAGAAGACTACCTAATGGATAATGTGAGTACATAATATCTAGGGCTTCACTGCTTGTTCATCATAAATTTACCTCCAGTTAGAGTAATCTAATGGTCCAATTCAGATTTTCTGTATTGAAAATGCCTTAGAGTATCCAAAAGGCAAAGGATAGAGAACATTTCAGAAGAGTTATAAATAAAAGTCAGTTTTCTCCAGCTCTGCTAAGAATAAAAGCAGAAATCCATAACATTTAATCCAGTATCATTTAATTCTGCTTAAGGAACCCAAATTGCACATGCAGCTCATGCACAACAGTTGTCACTGCTATGATTGAAGCTGCTCAAATGACTGCATGCCCTCTACAGAAAGTATTTCAAAGAGCAAACCAACAAGAAATAACTTATTTTCAGTAGATATATAGATACGTATGTGTAACATAAATTAAAGTGTATGCTGTCATAAAGTAGATAAGTACACTCTCTGTGGAATGTCAGCAGTCTGTTTGGCTGCATGGCCTGCCCCTTCTCTGCCTGGAAAGCATTCACTGGTGCCAGTAACTGTGGTGAACACCAAGGGTGAAGTAGTGTTTGAGATGGCAAAATGGGAAATAACCAGGATAATCAAGGTAAAGTGGAGAAGCGGAAAGGTTAACGTAATACCAAGCAAAACATCTGAACATGGACATTTGTAAAGACATGTTCTGCCCTGAGGAGGAATTTACAGACATTCTAAAAAATGACTGGCAATACAATACAGAGCTATAACATGAACAGTGCAATGGACTAATTAACAGACTACCTGTAAATCTCTGAATCGATAATTACAGCAGGCATATGCAGAGCTGTCATTTTCCAATAAACATTTGGTTCTGTAGTAAATGTTATGTTTATTAAGTTTGTCTTCTTAAAAGGAAAACCCTGTATATTTTTCATCATGTTTTCATTTCAAGAAAAGCTGTCCATAGCTACTAGAGACAGTGTCTTATTTCCTTCTCACTAAGATAATTGTTTTACCATAGAGACATTTGTGAATAACAAGATTAAGGTTTCTAAAGGGTCTTATCAACAGTTACAAGGTGGTGTGTTTAGATTACATTATATCTCATTCACTAAAACCTATGGTGATGCCTGAGGAGATTAATGAGTTTTGTTAGTATGTACATTAATCCAAGTACATGAGATAATTATTTTGCATAACAAACCATGGGCCAGATTCTCAGATGCTGTAAAGAATACCTCCATTATAAGGCCATCTATCTGAAATGCAGACTTCTGGATAAAAGTAATCATCCTTTCAGACTTTGGTCATACAACTAGAGTAGTGCTGCTGTGTTTTGGATCCACTAATAGGAGACTTCCTTTTTCACAGCTCCTCATGATGCTTCTCTCAAGCTTGGCCTTGCCTTACCCTTAAGGCATTATTTTATTATGCGTAAGCAATCATACATTTATTTTTTTAAGCAAAAAAAAACCAACACCCTATTTATTCTTATACACATGTAATGAAAAGCTACTTGCATGAGGATATATAGAGGATCCCTTTTTATCCTGCAGTTGATCAAGCTGATAGAGCAGCAGCAGCTTACCAGAGTAGACAAGTGTTTGTCTTACAATGTCTGGTACTCAAGGGCTTCTGCCAGGAGTTCCTACCTCTATGTTTCCCAAAAGATCCCAAAAGTCGCTGTTTTTGACCAGACAATGGCAGACAGTACCTGGTGCTTTCTTCTCCATCCACATTGTATGAAAGCACCCAGAACTTAGGTCTTGCTGTGAACTCTGTGATTGCCTACAAAAGTGTGTACTTGTAGCAGTAACTGGTGTATGGCTTTATGCCAGACCCATATATAACTTCTAAGGTACTTAAACATAAATGTTTTTACTGTGCTCAGGCCTGTAATGATTAAAGAAATTGTATTTTCTCAGCTGTCTACAGGAAAAATGCTTGGCCAAATATTTATGGCTTGAAACCAATTTCTGTACTGACACTTAGAGACTAACCTCCACCATACCTCAGTTTCACTCTTATTAATTTTATTTCACTTTTATTAACTGCTTTGAGACCTTCAGTTGCAAACTTTGCTGAGTTTACACAGACACAACTGAGACTCAGTTTAACTTCTCTAAAATGGATGGCGAAATTTGTAAGATTGGATTAATCAACTGATGTTTAAATGAAAGGCAATTCAAACAGAAAACATATATCTCATATATCTTCTATAAATAAAAAAGACCAAGCAAGAATGGTCCACAATTGCACTTTCATCCCAAAGGTCAAGAGTTGGAAGTTTTCTACTCCTTGCTGTGGTACCTTAGAGGCAGCATCTAATTGTCTTAAAGGACATTTTGCTGCCCTGCAGACTATGCTGTGCTACCCCTGGCACAGACTGAGGTGAGAGCAGAAGTATTCTAGAATAAAAGGTAACCCCTCTTTCAGGAGGACAGTGTAATCCTTACTGTCAGGATGCAACATTTATTGTAATCACTCAGTCCCAAAAGGCTAGTTAAGGTGTTTTTCATCTAATTTTATATGCTCATGATTGAATTTCTGTAGCAGGATCTAAGGAAACATGATGCTTTGCAGACTGCTGTTAGATTATCTCCTCTAGACATCTTTGAAAAAGCAATATGTGCTGGAGCAAGGTCACTCCTACTGTCATTTTCATTATAAAATATGGGCCTAGCCTTATGTCTTCTTTCATAAACCAGCACAGACACCGCTACTGATTCCCTCTGAGATAAACAGAAAGAAGGTCTTGATATAAGTGGTTTACTACTTTATGGAATGGGATGTAAAATTCAAGTGCATAGAGAAGAGGGTAAGAAACTACAAGTTTTGTCTGTACAAAGCCATTTGTTCCCATTTCTTTAGTGGGGCTCAGACATGTAAGGTGCAAGACTGAGTGAGGCTGAGCCAGGAAATCACTAAAGCTTATTTTTGGATGATAGCTTATTCTCCTTGAAGGATGAAGCCTTATCAGTGACTACCACTGTAGTCAGCTGGGTAGTGGTTTAGTATTCCCATTTTGAATAGATGCACCTTGTCTTCAGTGACTCCTTCCTTTGCTCCCCATTGTAACCTGCCAGCACTATTAAAACTTGAGTCCTAATGAGGTTGTTCATGGGAGTAGAAAGGACATGCAAACACTTCTGTTGCTGGCTGAGCACCTCATGTTGCAGGTTCTAACACTTCATGAAGCAGGTTTGGTTACAGTGTCTTCACTCTCATAGAAAATCTGTTTAGTCGCTGAGACTTTTGCTTGACCACAGTGTCAAGCAAACTGTCAAGAACTGTCAAGAATTTGCTGGATCCTGGAGTTTGTCTTTGTTGTTGCAGACAGCCATCATAGCATCTGTTATGTTAATTGGTCAGTCTCCATCAAATTACCTCAGACATCAGATGATCTTGGCCAGCTGAATGCACTTGGAGAGGTGTGAGGTTCCCCACAAAGGGTTAATACCTTCTAGCTCCTAGGCAAGAGTAGTGCATAAGACCTCTGGCACATGTATACATAGCTGTAATTCATGCTATTTAATACAGGATGAAAATGATGGGGAGGTGTTGTTCATGGAATGCCTACCAGGCTGCTAATTAAAGTTCTCCATAATCATGCATTATCAGGAAAGGATTAGTCATTTTTAGAGACTGCACAGTGTAACATCCACTAATGGATAGTTACACTGAGGGGAGAGGACTGTAATGAGGGTTAAGAGAAAACTATTGTCTCACACTTGACATAACTGCTGGTGATAGAGAAGTGGCTTTGCCACTGCATGGTGTACTGACCACCTTGGGAGAAACCAGCTTTCACTTTGAGAAGAGGCAAGAGTGTGACAGAACAGGAAATGTTATCTTCTATCACTTCTTCCTTGAAGTTATCTTCAAATTCTTCTTCCTTTTTTCAGAAAGAGTAAGACTGGTTGGATTCAAAATGCCATAAAATCACTGTAGTTTGTCCAAGCTCTTTGAAAATCTCAGCTGGAACCTGTGTTTGTAGCTGACTGGTAGTCTTAACTGTCAGATGATCTTATAGCCACGTCTCTCTTTGGAGAAAGGAAAATGGACTCTTCTAACAAAAAATATTAAAGTATTGCCACCTGATTTGGATGTCCTCTCTAGCACAACAGTTAACAGTGGTTTAGCCTAGATGCTGTAGATCAGTAATCACAGGTAGCAGGAATTCATTTCACCTTTCCTAGAAGGCAAGTTGTAGAGCAAAATGATATGTTAAAATACCTAAAGAACGAACAGGAAAGGGACTTATCTGGGTACACATCTGCTTGTCCCCAGATGTGTTCTCTGAGCCAGCAGCCATGGTGACACCAGCTCTGTAACTACACTCCTGGACCTGCAGAGCTGAAGGGTGTCTGTAGACCTGAGACACCTTTAAACATAGGATTTCTAGCTCTTAAGTCCTGTCAGATAAAATCCTAATTCAGTCCAATAGACAGAGAAGAAGTGGTGTAAAAGCACACAGTAGGAAAACTTTGCAATGTAGGGAACTCCTCGGAGAGTGATTCATACTAATGAAGCAGCAGTGCAACCAAATTAGCCATCATCTGAGTCAAGTTCCTCACACCACTGTACATGTAATTCATTCTGTCTGTGCTTTTATGAGTTTTCGAGATGAGTGCTGCAAGTTTATTCTTTGTAGAGGCAGCATGTAGCTATAAATTTCTCAGCTTCTTAAACTGTTTCCTGAGAATTTAATTATCTTCTTTCCTCCCTCTTGGTGGAATATGGAAACACCATCTGGACATAGGAACATTTTGAAGCATTACTTGCTGCTTCCAATTATTAGGTTTATTCTGAGCATTTAAAAGTACTTTTATTAGTCTATGTTTCTTTTATTTTCCAGATTTTTGTTGGAATCAGCAAATACTTTCACAAATAAGTTTCATCAAATCTGCTTTGTGTTTCTGCTGTGCTTTGTGGCAGGTTGTTCTGACCTCACTTTTAATCACATTTTAACACTGTAGAGTTGAGAGCAAGATTTAGCAAGGTTCAGCCTTCCATTATGGAATGATCTAAAACCATGTTTTGGAATAATTTTATAAATTTGGGGTTTTCTGCCCTCTGATGTGGTTACAGCACAAGCTTCTGCCCACACAGATGAAACATGTCTGAAATGTATGGTGACATTCCTGGAGGATACCAAGGCATTTTTTTGTGTAGGTGAATTACATAAGAGAATAAGTGAAATAATTAATTTATAATGAGGGCTTCTTTAGGAAAAGCAGCAATTATGTTTATTGGGACCAGGATTCAAAACAGGATTCATGTTCAGGACAGTCTTTCTAAACCCACTGATTGCTAAGTAGCATTTATCTTGCTTTCTTTTAATAACAAGGTACAGGCTTTTTAGGAAAAAAAAAATGCTAGCATTCATCTGAAAAAAAACCCCAACAAAACAACCTGTAAAGGCGTTTGGAGGTGGACAGAAAAGTGGGAAAACTGGGTCATTAATTCTGCTTCATGTGCTGCAAGCCCAGTGCTGTACCATGTGAGATAAGCTCAGCCAGCAGCTGGGTGGGTGGGAACACCCTTTGAAATGGCAACATTCAGCACCATTACCATTGGCATAGTTCAGCTCAAGGATTTAAAACCCATGGTTTTTATTTAATTGTGAGTAAACATAAAATTCTAGGCATTGTTTCTAGGATTGTGGCTATACTTAGATGCCATTACTGACTACATAAAGACTTTTTTCTTTTTTGAGAATATTTATTTTGGAAAATCTCCTAGCATTTTTTTTTTTTTTCTCATGGGATTACCAGCTGCTTTGGATAGACTTCAATGCATTCTGAAGAAAAGCTAAATTAAAAAAAAAATGAAGTGCTTCGATATGTTGATGAATTCACTGTAACAAAGTAATGTGTTATTTTGTCCATCTTAATATGGATTCAGACAGTTTCATCTGCACTTTTTATAATGCGGGGGTTTGGGGAATTTTTTTCCCTCAATATCCCATAAAATCCTAGAGATAAGAGTTTTATTCAACAAATATCTTCACAAAAATGTACCAGTTCTAAGTGTATTACTCATGAAAAATATTTGTCTCTAATAGTCATAATTAAAAAAAAGGTGGCTTCTATAACTAGGCATTTACTTTCTTAATATAAGTATCTAAATTTGTTCTGCCTCTAAAAAAGATCATTATATTTGTCTTTCATCATGAATGAATCAAATCACTTCTTTCTTCAGTTTCTCCATTACTATGAGGGGGTCATGGGATCATCACAGAAACATTATTGGCAGTAATTTGTACATCTATGTCTCTTTGAACAGGAAGAGCTTGATACTATTTAGCATGTGAGGATAATTCTATATTGAGGTTTATCAGGATACAGGGAAGAGGGATCTGAAGTTGTATTGTTGCTAAAATTAATCCTGTACTAAGTGTTTGAGTTATGAAAAGATGTGTAAAGCCCTTTCCCCATATGATCATTTTAATGCTTCTACCAGGTGGGGAGCAGAGGTACAGTGAGAATTAGTGCTTTGTCTATGGCCACATTGTGAGTCAAGTATCATGGCCCCCATTTCCTTCCTTATATTGCAAGGCAGCACTCCAAGGAAAAGCACCATTGGCTCCTGGAACAGGCCAGCAATGTGTCTCCATCAGTGGATGATGTATAATTACCCTCTTCAGGATTGTTGCAATCATATACCCATCAGTGACATTTCTGTTCAGCTCCTGCAATAAGAATTTAGCTCATGCCTTCAGGCAGGAGAATAATGAATCTCTTTCTGTATCTTCCTTGATTCCTTCATGCATCAGACCTTATAACCTGTGCCATTTGGACCCAACTTAACATCCCTGGAAAGCAATGGAAAAACTGGACTGAAGGATTTTTTTAATACTAACTATGGACATGCAGATTCCAGAAGCCATAAGTTGATGTATGATGTCTACCATTCATAAAGTTCATAAAGCAATGCTTCGCCCACAGAACCTAACTACATTGCTCAGGCCTTGCCTTGCATAGCACGTGGAAATCTTGCATACCACTGTCTTATCAATAGCATTCCTGGAACCAGGTTATTCTTAGTAGTTGCTCAGGTAAACATCTGTGTAAACAATAATGTAAGTACACAGTTTAGCTCCTCCCTGTGTGTGTTTGGCTATTTATGGACTATAAAACAATATTTATGTAAATAGATGGGCTGAAAGTAGGTGGATTGCTTCATTTTTTTCCCTTTCTATAACAACATAATCGTGTTATTTGTACAGTATTGTTTGATTCTTTAAATCCTTAGTTGCATGTGGACACCTATGATGTATGACTTACAAATGGGTGGCTTTTGTAATAGTTGTAAATTGTTGGTTTGTATCTAAACCTGGAGAGTTTGAAGACATGTTTGGTAACAGTGGTCCAAGAAATCTTAATGAGATGAAAAATGCTAGTTGGGACACGTGGCTTTGATTTTTTTTTTCCTCTGCCACAAGAGAACAGAAGCAGATCTTGGATTTCCAGCTTCCTAGAGGTGTTATGAAAGTAAATTCCATTACTGACTTAATGCTCAGATGTACAGTGACAATAAGGGACACAGAGCCTCCTAGATGGATACATTGCCAGAGTGGTTTTGAAAGATTCAGTGAATCTTCAATCTGTTCACTGCAGAGAAACCTTCCTAGCAGAAACCCAGCTATTAACATGCAGGAGAGCATTCACATAACAAAACCAGCATGTCAAATGATTAAATCATACTGGAGTGAAGAGTTAACAAGGCATGGCTGCACACGTTTGCTGTTAGCTCACAGCACCGCGCGATGCTTCGTCTCAATAGCAATTCAATAACTAGTCTGTAATTACATCACAGGCCTTAATCAGTGGAGAGCCTTGTCCTCCCAGGTGCTGAATGCTCTTAACTTCCACCAGCCACAATGAGAGCTGGAGGTGCCCAGAGCAGCAGAGTAGCCCCTTGGTATCTTGCAGGACAGGGCTCCAGCAAGCCAGCGTCCTGTGGCAATCTAGCATGACTCAGTGCCTTTAGAGACAGGCAACAATCTCTTGAGCTAGGGATTGAATTTTGATTTACAGCAGCAGTTAAGCAGTTATGAAAAATATAATAACCCATTTTGGCTGAAAGCATCTGATAATGTATTCTGTGTTTTTACTGCACTGTGCATATGGCAGGAACTGGGAGACCCAGTGCAGCTGCAAGGATGAGAGCATCATCCTCGGGCTTTTTTGTTTTGGAGGGTCTTTAGACCCTTGCTCCTGGTAGGTGATACAGAAGTACTGATCTTCTAAAAACAATTTGAACAGGGAAAAATGTGTTTACTTGTTAAATGCTACAGGGAGAGTGTTTTATTAGGAGCATTCTCTATTAATGACACCCAGGTTTAAATGGTAGAAACCTTTTTTTCTTGCTTCTGAGAGATGAAGACACTGAAGTTCCTATTTAACTTCTCCAGATAACCTTTCCATGTGTCTTGTGGGAACTTTGGCCAGTGTCTGGGAGAGCTTGCTACTGTGGGTTTCTAACTCCTATGCCTGAGACAAACATTAAATGTAGAGAGGGGAGTGCCTATATTTAATCTCTGCTTAAACTTAGTTACATAAAAAGTCTTGCTGTCTGGCAATGCTTCTGAATTCTGTGATTTAGTGTCAACTAATAATATCATAAAACTACCCATCATGTTAATGGCAAAGCATCTTAGAGAGTCTCCAGAGCACTTCTTACTTTCTAGGTGCAGCTGGTCCTTCTAAGAGGGCCAGAGACTGGCAATTCAGGTGACCTTTGACAAGGATTGTAATAAATGATGCCACTGGTGTAAAGAGACTTAATTAGATACTCAAATAAGTAGTGCTGTAAAGGATTTTTATTAACAAAGTCAAGAGCCTATGGATAGAGAAGCACAATAGGTGTTCCTTGTTTAAAGATACCTGAAAGGTTTCTTCCCAGATCTTACTAATGGGGTATGCACCAGCTGCCACCACACTTCAGTGAAGACCCCAGCCAAGTCTAAGAGCCACCTTTACTTTCCTTACTGCAGTTACCATAAGCAGTAGCTCCCAGGTGGTGGCCAGGAGGAGGAGGCTCATGCGAAGGTGGCTTCTACCTTCTGTCCATACTGATCATGTACTTTCTGTGCCCCACTTCACCCTGCTCTGAAATGCAATAACCACTTCTGAAGCACCTTGTAGTAGTTTTCATCAGAACATCTTGAAGGGCCACAGCAGTGTACATCCACAAGGAGTGGAAGACAGATTAGGTCACTGGGTGACTGTTATCTGTTGTGTCCAGAATGGTTTCCTATACAAGGATGATTACAACAGTGCTTGGGGTTTTGTATACCCAATAGCAGGACGCTGTAATTAGTGCTTCCAGGCAAACTGTGACCTTTTGGAACTTTTCCTCAGGCTTATGGAGCTTAAATTAGTTTCTGCTGTTTGAAAGCATTCACAGACTTAATCTCTGGGTCCCATTTATATTATAATTGCTATATAATTCACATTTGCATTCACTTGACTCTCTTTCTTACTTAACAGCCGAGGTTGACTCTTGTGGCTCTGCTCCTTTGTGTGTAGTTCACGGGTCAGAAATCTCATGGGTAAAGTCAGGATGGGGTGGGGAGAGCTCATTCTTGCTTTCTTACATGCTCATACGACTTCAAAATAGCAGAGTGATACAAAAAAAATCCCTTTTGCACAAACAGAAGGTACCACAAGAGCTTTTTATCCATGAAAAGAGAGGATGCTGTTAGTGGTTAGGAATTTGCATTAGAACTTATTTCCTGTTGGCTGTTAACAACATATTTATTAAAGTAATCTGAAATTATATAAATGATGGCTTTTGTAGATATTCCATACACTCTGTCTTCCTTGAAGTAGACTGTTCATTTGTGTTATAAAATATTTCACTGTATTGTTATACATTTTTAATGCAGTGTAAAGTACCCATAAATACTCAGTGATATAGAACAAATGGAAAAAAATATGTATTAATATTTAATAATAAAGAGAGTAGAAAACACCTGTAATATTAAAAAAACCAAAACAAAACAAAAAACAAACCACAACAAAACAAAACCAAACTGTGGAATGAATGAAACTCCTATCCCTTTTGAAATTACCTCATCCCACAAAGCACTATTTGTTCCTTGCTTTTACATGCTTTGATCCGGTTTTCTTTTTGACTCTTGCTTGTAAATCTGAGCTGTCTGGCATTGCCCAGAGGAAGGTGATCTATCATCTGCTTGCAGCCAGGGTTCTTGTCATTCGGTCATTCGGTATATATAAAATTTTATCTGAACTCCATTTGTAGGAGATAAATGACCATGACAACAGGCTTCCTCCCATGCTTCAAATAATGAAGCTTCACAAATCAGGCAGTGGCCTCCTGCATGTTGAGACTAGGGTGCATGTGCCTTATTTCCAGCTATATGAGCGACCTTGGTTGAACTCATTATTCTGCAGTGGATAGTACAGATGTTACCATCCCAAAAGATTTAAAGCTTCCTCTAAGGAAAACTGCTTCTTTCACCTTGTTTACCAGCTGGACCAGCTGTAAGGTTTATTGCTGGCTTTTGTTTTCTGTTTGCATGATACTTGTTTAGTCCTTTATTAATGCTGTCAGTACATTAAGGATATATTAAAACCTGGGAACTCTTAAGAAGAAATAGCTTAATTTCTAGTTGATGTGAAGCAGTGTCATATACATGTTGTTTTGTATGGTATTTCTCTTGGGTTTAGCATATACTAATCCAATAAGAAACTTGCATTTTGAAAGCGGGGATGAATGTTAAACTTCTGCTTTCATTTATTTTCAAAGTTTGCAGAAAGCCTGGATTAAGAATTAATTGATATAGGTTAAAATAAAGAGGGATTCAATTAGAAATAGCAAGAAATAGAACAGAAACTGGAAAAGAAAACTAGTTGTGTGTGTGTATTTCTCTGTTCAGGTTCATTCTTCCAAAAACAGATCTGAACCAGCATGATAGAACAAAATACCATAGCCTTTTGGGAAGTCAGTGATTCCCCCTGTGAGCTGAGTTGTACCCTCCTACCTCTGGTACTTGCATCTCCAGGTTTACAGTCATGGTGCACTATGAGGCTTGGGAACTCTGCCAGCAAATTCTACCCTATCTCCTTTCTACAGCTGACCTTATCACTCTAGTGGATGAAAGTACCTCCAGTGTTCCTCTTTGGAACCATCCACATGCATTATTGTATCAAGGCTTTTGAAAACCTTAACCAAAGCCTGATGAAAGGAAGGAAATTATTTCACTCAGCACACTCAATATGATACCTCATTGGATGATATTAATTAAGAAAGAGAGGATGGGGATTAGTGAAAAGAAATGTAAGGGAAGGTTAAGTACCAGCTAAATGAAAGAAGGTAGGAGATTATGATGAAGAGAAATATAAGGCTAATTGGGGATCAGCAGCAGGGTTCATTAAGAGCTCATCTTCGGAATGACCTTACTTTGATTGTTCCCTGGCAGCCTGGGAACCCAAAGCTGGGTACAGCTAATGGAATTTGCTAAGGCCACAAAGCTGATAAGCATCATCAGAAGGCAGAGAAATACTGCAGAAGATGACTGTTGTGTAGGGCCAGAGTCGGAGAAATTAATAGCACAAAGAGCAAAATTTAGCACATGGTGACTCAGGACAGGAATTTGTTTTTTATGCTTGAACCTCAAGAGTTACAAATGCCTCAGACAAGTAGATGGGTGCCTGGGCATGCAATGCTCATCACTGAATGCCAGGAAACCACCTACCAACTGTAGGTAAATGATCTTTAAGGACAATTTTCCATCGAAGTGGGCAAGTAGCAATTCCATTGTATAAGGACCAGTTAAGACATTGCCTGCAACAACAATAGTGATCTGTTCAGTTCTATTCAGGTATCTTAGAATATGTTGGGTTGGAAGGAACCTTCAGCAGTCATCTAGTCCAACCCTCAAGGAGAAACAATGTAAAACAACCTTGCATTAAATATTAAAAGGAAAAAGAAACTTTGTCTTACAAAAGGGAGCTAAAACAATCTAGTTTATCCTACTGGAAGAGCGCTTTGAGGACTCATAACTGTTCTAACTATATTGGGAATACTCATGATTAGTAGAAAATGGCTTGTTGGAATAAACCCAAAAAGATGTAAACTTGAGTGACAGCCAGTGTAGCTTCAAGATAGAAGGCAGCTCCTCCAGAAGAGTGAATCACCAGTAGGGATTGCATCAGTGAAAGCAGTTATGTTTAGCAGGCATTTTGTCAATCCTTCTGTAATCCCAAATTACCTGAAGAAGCAAGAGAGAGTCTTCTCAGACCTGGATGTCCCATGTCTTGCTGCATGTCAGTGACCATAGGACATCCAGCATGATGGAGCTGGTTAGAGTCAGCCCAACTTTCCACACTGCTGTTCATAGGCACCTCTCAAAATCCAGCAGAATGAACTGAGGACCTGCCCATGCTTATTCACTAGAGCAAGCATCAGACCTATTCTGCGTAGTATAATTAAGGACAAATCTCTTGCTCATTTGCCCTCTAGACACTGCTATCTGAAACCGCCTCAGAACAACTAGATTTATTTCTGCTCTACATAAAGTAAGCATGAAATTTATTACTAGTATCAGGCAGGGCAGAAACAAGCAGCACCATCGTCGTGGTTTGTGCAGTCCTGCGTGTTGCCCGAGAACAAGACAGTATTGATTATTTTACAAGACAAGTTACATGTGAGGAAGTAAAGATTAGATTAAAAAATTAAATGCCTTGGGGAGGGTGAAAAGCAGCACAAATCTGTTTGATGTTTGTGTCAACGAGGCTGCCAGAGCAAACAGCACGAACATCTGTCTGTAGCATAGACTGGAAAATACTGTAAATGGGAAAAATACTTTAATTGTAAGCAGTGGTTTGCAAAACTCCCCATGTCTTTATTTATTAGGCTGATAATATCACCCCAACATATGAACTTTATGCAGCACGTATAAATAATTCATGGATTAGCAAATAAAGAGATCTGGAATCTGTACACAGAGATGGCTGTTGCCAATTATCTCACTTGTGCAGAGCCAGACCTCTCAGCTCCCATCGCTTGCAGCTGCTCTTTTAAATCATTCATCAGCGCTTAAGAGATATGCTGGTGGCGCTGGCAGAGAGTATTTGAATTTTCATTGTTTACACACTGTGAATTTAGCTTCTGGTCTGAAATTATCTGCCACATTGAAGCCTTTGAGAATATGAATGAGAAGAATAAGACAATTCCTCTTTTTATTTTTTTTCTTTAACTTTGATTACTTTTAAAATTTTGCTTCATATTTTCTTTATAATCATTAATTTCATTTTAAAGTTGTGACTGATATAATTCCCTGTGCTGTTTAGATCATGAAAACATCAGGAAAACTGTGGAATATTTTTTTTATAAGTATTGCAAAACAAATGTTGGGTAAATATTTAGTTCAAAGTTGTATGCTTTTCTGGTTTTGTTCTGGGAGCCTATAGCTTGCCAACTAAATATCTAGAGTTGCTTCTTTCTGAAGTGTTTAGCAGAACCCTTTCAGGAATAATAATGAAAGCTGCCTAAAAAATGGATGACAAGCCACAGCCAGTGCTTTTTCTTCTCAAATTACTGAGGTATTGAGTTTCTGTGCATGTTCAGAGCATGGCAGGTAGTACCTCCTTGATGATAAATTTGCCCGCATCATTATAGTGATATGGCTTAATTACTACTAGCATGGTTAATGATGGTAGCACTTACAAAGTTAGAAACACTGTGATAAAGCCAGACTTTTAGATGTATTAATTGAAAAGCTCATTTCTGTAATTAGAGATAACTATCATCTATCTGGAAATGGTTAGAGTATGTCTATACACACAGAAGTTTGGATCCTTCTTTTTAAGCTGTAAATAAAGCAGCAGCATTAGAACTGCTGTCAGGCTCCTGGAGTTACCTGGTGCAATGCTGCAGCTGAGGAGAGGGGAGTGGAGCCTGCAAGCTGGGTGAAGCAGTATCATCAGGTTGCACTCCAGCCAGAGGGATGCAGAGGTGGATAATGAGGTTACCAGAGCCCATATGGTGCCACCTAGCTTCCCAAAAAATTGGGGAGAAATGGCAGGGAGCAGCAATGCCAGATCCCACACCTTGGGGCATATGACAGCTCTGCTTGTAACTCCCCCACTGCAGCCAGGGCTGGGGGAAGAAATGCAACAGCGACAGCATCTCCTTGTCATGTAGGAAGGTGGCATGCCTGTAATTTTGGGCACAGTCACCCATGTATGTGCTGGGTCTCTCTTACATTTACACAGTGGGGGCAAAGCAGTATCTGCTTTACTTCCGTAGAGTGGGGCACTTTGTGGTTAAATGCAGCCTGAATCTGATGCTCATAGGCACTCAGGACCTCTGTAAGCAAGAGGCAGAGCATTTGCAAAGATTCCAAGGGGGACGGCTAGACACAAGCATTCATCAGTGCTGATTAAAGAACAGAAGCAGCAGAATATGCCAGGGCTCAGGAGTCCCAATCAAAACCTGTTTGGAAGGGCTCTGGAGAGAGGAGACACAGAGCAGAGGATGTCCTCGCTCTGCTTCTGTCAGCTCCCAGCAGTTCATTGAACAAATGAGGTTTCACTCTCAGATCTGCAAATGACAGTGGATGGCATTTAGCAGATGGCAAGTGTAATGGGACTGTCACACCGTTACAGGTTTAAAAACGAAGTATGGTAGGCAGCTAATGAATGTACACTTCCTAATTTCAAGAATTTTGTTCTATCCCCGTCAGGCATTAGGACTCAACTTGTGAGTCTTGAAAGACTTGCAATGTGTGTGTATGAAAAGACATAGTCTAGCATGTAGCCAGGCTGTTTTACTTTGAAAATAGGCATTGAAATAAGCAATTTTCATAATTTATAGAAAAAAATAAATAAAATATTTCTTCTTAATGGCTTCCAATATGCTTACAAGTGAAATGCATTGTTTAACTGGGATGTCATCATTTAATAAGGATGAATATTTAATACAGAGGGTCTCACAAACCTGATGATACATTTCTGTCTTTCCTATTTTTCCTCATCTATTGAAAAATAAAAATTGAGCAACTCAAAAATCTACTTTATCAAGGATAGTGGTGCATATTTAAAAATATTTTCATTTGAAATTACCTCAGAATTAACACCTTTGTACAAGACCTCACTTTAAAATATTAATTTGTGGAGATGACAGGAAGATTGTGAGAGACTAATGAAACACAAAAGATAATAAACAGAATTTTCTAAACTGCATACTGGCTTTTTTGGTTATTTATTAGTTTCTCCCAGTTTTTCCAGTGCCAACAGAGAAAGAAAAAAGAGATTACCAAATAAAAGCTTTATATGCATTGCATTTCTCTCTTTATCTCTTTCTCTTTTTTTTTCTGAGGCATTTTTGTGTTAATTAAAGGACCGCTCTAGCTCCAGTTTAAGTCATCTGGGAGGTTTCCTTTTATTTTCAGTGATGATTTTATCATACCCATGATGAATTGTTTATTAGGTTTGTTGTTTATCCAGCAGACTGGCTTCTGGGACTGCAGGAAAAAAGCAGGGCAGATTTATAAATAATTATGGCCAGCACATCAATGTGTATTGGTAGTAGAAAGGTAAATTCAGCTAATTCCTGGTGAGTAAACCATTATTTTCCTCTGTGCATTATACTTAGCTTCATTCTAAGAAAATGGTGTAAACAAAGGATTGTTGGTGAAGAAAATTCTCAATCACTAGGAAACTAAAGTCAGGCTGCCATATGAGTCAGCTTAATCATAAAGAAAATCTTTTTTCTACCTCTTCTCTGCATAGGTATGGTCAATATTAAACACTCCTGATTGCATGCAATGGGATGGGGTTTCTTGGCAGCAGAGGGAAAAAACTGACATAATTGTACCTCCCTGAAGTCTTTCTTGCTCTCAGGAACTGTTTCCTTTGCTTACAGAGTGCTGTCAGTTGCAGCATTTCAGTAGCTTTTTCTCAGCCGGTTCTGCACAAATTGCTGGTGCACAACTGGTGATCATGCAGGGTTTGTTTGTGAGTTGAAGGACTCAAGACATATGAAAGGGCCTTGAATCTCAGTGAATATCAAGGCTCTTTAAGCTTAGCTTTGAAGTTTAAAAAAGACACTGGGTATTTTGCTATTCAATGTCATCCAATGGCAGGTTTCCCTGCACAGCAGCAGTGTGCCATTTTTCCATCCCCACCAGCTGCACACCCTCATCACATAGTTAAATTTGAACTGTAAATACAGTATAGACAAAAGACAAATCCTGACACAAAGATTTGATGAGACCACACCTCAATTAACTTCAGTTTTGGGAGTCTCACCCCAAGAAAGACACTGAGGTGCTGGAGTGTGTCCAATGAACGGCAACAAAGCTGATGGTAGGACTTCTGAGGAGCAGCTGAGAGACCTGGAGTTGTTTAGTCTGGAGAAAAGGACTCAATGATCTTAAGGTTCTTTTCCAACCTAAATTATTGTATGAGTTCGTGATTCTGTGATCTACAATCTTCACCCACACACAAGGCATGGCAGCCCTCTGGCCCTGCTGTTGGGACTTTTGCTGGGCATACAGATGATCTTTTGCCAGCTGCTCACACTTGCTGTTGCTGCATCACAGTACACTATGGGAAAGGGGAAGGGAAGTAAAATACCAACTGAGCTTAAGAATTTACCATTTCATCATTGCAGTGCTTCTTCCACCTGCCTGAGCAGTACTCATTGGAAAAGCTACAAATGTGTATGAAAGTAACGTGAGTGGCTGTACTGGGTCAGCTCATCTTGGCTCAGCATCCTGTCTCCAAGAGTAATCAGCAAATGATAACTGAAAAGCAGAGAAAGAAGTTGACAACAACAAAAATAACCAAATCCCATATACTATCCCATTTTTTACTCTCCATCTTAGTGATTTTCTAAACGAGAAGTGTAATCCAGACCACACTGCAAAGGACTGTAGCAGCCTACAGCATCCTGTGGTAAAGTCTGGAGCATCCTAAAAGACTGGAGCATCCCATTTCAATGAATTCTGTGGTTCACTCATGTGCTCTGAATAGTAATGATAATCCTCTTTGTACAATACTGACTGTTTTCAATATCCAAATGCTGCATTTTAAGACAGTGTATGTGGTCTTCTTTTAGTGTGAGAGACAAATTGGTGTTTAATTCAGTTACAAAAAAAAAAAATAAATTTGCAAAACAGCAACAAGCTATCCATAGCATACAAAATGTAATTGCTTTGTGCTATGATGTTTGGGTGTCATTAGGATAATTCTAAACGCAAGTGATTTAATTGTGTTTGTGCTAATTTTAATGTTTACAAATTAGGGAAAGATGCATTTAGTGGTCCATTGGGAAAGGGCTTTGAAACCTCGTATGTCTTTTGAGTCTACAGTACTGTCATTTATTCATAAACTCTTTATAATACCAGGGTGATTTGCTTTTTAGATTACTCTTGCATGGAAAGTGAGTCTCAAGAGTCTTCAGATACGTGGAATTCAAAGTCAGGTTCATGTGCATCTGTGTGTGCTTCAACAGATATTTAACCAAGTTCTTTTCTTCCTCTTTTCCAGGTCCCCGAGTCCCGATGGTGACTGTTCACAACACAACCAACACACAGAGTAAGAATGGACTTGAGCCTTTCAGTTCTTCAGAGAAAAGTAACCAGGCAGGATACTGAGATGTATCTGCTCTGTGGTAAACTTAGACTAGTGGGGAATCCCAGACTCTGCCTAAATGCAAGTCTTCTGCAAGTCAGAGGGACTGGCAGAGCTGTTGTGCTGCCATCACAAAAGCTTTCTCTTGGGGATATGAAGGCAGGGTTTTGGGCATAATGTTTTAAACATGATCAATGTTCTTAAAAACATAGTCTCTTTTTGTTAGTTTTTCACAAGTATTGATTCACATCTTACTCAAAAAGAATAAATATTTAAATATTTATTTAAATAGTTAAAAATCAGATATGTGGCATAGATATGTGGCATATTGTATCCTTTGCCATTAAAGCAGAGATGCTCGGCAGTGTTCCACCTAATGTCATCAGTGCCCAGTATTGTTAATGAGATATATTATACATTTAACTGTCAGTTATCCTTCCTTTATTTTTGTGGGGTTTTTTTTGCTTCCTCCAGTTACAGTATTCCTTTTTCAGAGAAAGACATCCATAAAATTTAGCAACATCCTGGAACAAGTTAGACTAAACCAATATGCTGCTGTGTGACTGGCCTGTAAGGGCAGCAAGAGAGACCTTTGCTGCCAAAGCAAAGCAGCACAGCACTGCCTGGACCATGGCTTAGGCTATCTGCTATCATCTTTGCTTATAGGGTGACCACAAGATAAATATTTCATTTCCTCAACACTCAGTTTCTCCACTAATTTGTAACTTCTGGATGAAAGTGCCATGGTGGCACGCTGACTGGTCTTGCTGCCTAGAGAAGGGCTCTCACTGTGGTGCCAGGGTAATTGCTACTGGCAGTAGTGGGCTAGGGGTATAGCTCTATGTGTTGGTCTGGTTCCTTGTGAAACTACTTCTGCTATAAATACATAAAAGAGCTCTTCTGGTCTAGAAAAAGGCAATTTTTAAATTTAATTTTTTTTTTAAGTAATACTGAAAGCAAATTGCACAAGTTCCTAACAGTCTTTCTGCCCCAGTGACTGTATATATGCCAGTCTGTGCACAGGGGTATATCAGCCTAGCAGGGAGCATAGCTAGAGCATCCCTGGTCATGTCCACAAGGCTCTTCAGCCCACAGATGGTGTTGCCATTTTCTCTTTCCCCCCTTGAGCACACTACCTTAATTTTACCATAGACATGGAGACAGCTGAGCAGCTGTAACAGCATGTACAGGACAATGAACAAGACAAGTTCTCTCATGAACTGGGGCACAGTCCCCTGGATACTTCTCTAAAATGCCTTTAGGTGAATAAAATGGAGATACTCTAGAACAGAAACAGCAAATGAAGGGCTTGGAAAAGTACCATAAACCACACCGAGACTAGTTTATTTTGACATATATATATGGTAGCATTTATTACATAGAGAACTTGTTCTATAGTCATTCACAGAAAACATTAGCCTTGCCCCTGCTTCCTTTCTTTTTTCCCCCCATTCTTTTGCTTTTGAATAAAGGGCAACTGACAGTTGCATGTTACTGAATTTGCTTATTTAATATGAGCCCATTACTCTGTGAAGGGAGTTTGCCTCTGTATTCTGCAATAATCTGATAATAGTGAGTTGCACTGAATATTATAGCGTGCTTACATTTAATTAAGCAATGACCATTTGTACTCCACAGACTCAAGCTCCCTATGGTCCTAAAGCAGAAAAGAAAGTCCTTTAGGAGATATGCCAATCTTTTTTATTTCCTCCACAGTCTTCCTGGCTTTCTGTGAATGCAATTATATGAACAAATAAAACGGCTTGACTAAATTCCCCTACGTGGCAAGCCCCTTTCTGCTGATAAAGCTACTTGTGTGTGCCATAATTAAATGAGAATCTTAATATTTAACTAAACGTAATAGACTGGTGCTTTGACTTTTGTGGGGGCTGTGGTTTCAATAGAGATGAGCCAGGCTTTTCAGAAGCAGGGTGAATAGTCACTGAGCCAGTATACTATTGCTGCAAGGTCTGTGAAATATATTAACTGGGAAGGACATGTTTTTGTGCTGTGCCTGCCTGTTCAGCAGAGGTGGGCAATGACAGCATGATAATCACGTACTGTAAGTATTATTTGAGGAGCTGCAGTTGCACAGCTTTTCATCAGTGTGTCTCAAAAGGGAGGTTACAGTCAATGAAACACATAATTTCATGCAAAACCTCAAAACTTCCTTGGGTTCACATGGCAGAAATAATGCACTTGATGCCCCTGGTTCAGACCCAGCCTGATATGCCATGGGAGTGAGCACTGTAACAGGCTTACCAGGGAAGGATTCAGTGCCACCACAATGGCATCTTCCCAGCTCTTGAAGTCCTCACACATGGGGCTCAGGAGCCTCGTCATCACGAGGAGACATTTCCCACCACCTGGACATGCAAACCGAAATATCTCCTAAAGATGGGTCCATTCCTTACCAGCTGGGAAGTATTTGCTGTTTCTGCTTTGTAGGTGGCTGCTTTTTCTAGAAGAGGTTCAGTGGCCAGAGCACATGGCTAGGATGTGGGGAAAAAGGGCTAAAACATGGGAAGGAGGAAGGAACCCTCTATTTCAGTCCCAGGGAGTCCTTGGAGAGGGCACATAAAGGGGACAATTCTTGAAGCACTCTGAAAGCTAAGACTGCTTCAAAACCTGGTATTTCAAGGTTGTAGTCTTTGTCTTCTCTCCCCACATCTTTCCTTTTCGTGGATTTTCTCCTGCGTAGCAGCAGGTCCCAAAGCCCTTCATAGTCTCCTCCCTTTCCCTACTTATTATGTACAACCTGGGCACAGACTTGAGAACTTCTTCATTTGATATCTGGCTTTGTATGGCAGGTAGGTGTCTGACTGGGACCCATAGTACTCCCTCAACACAAAAGGTCACATTCCCATTTGCTGTAAATCAGATGAATGTCACTCATTTGAAGAATCTAGCTTTTTGCCAATGCAGAGCCTGGAAGGGAGTTCAAAGACTTAATTGAATCAGATGCCTGTGTGGACTAGAAGGAAATTCTTTCATAAGAAAACCTGTTACAAATATTAAGGTGGCTATAAAAGGTTAAAAAGCTTTTTCACAAAAAAATACCAGTAGTTTTTCTGATCTTGTCCTTCTTCTTTCAGAAATTTTTGAGCTGGAGGTAAATGAAAATGTGCAGCTGGCTGTAAATGACAGGCAAATGCCTAAGGTAGAATACATGGAAATCAAGATCGACGATTACAGTAAGTAGCGTCTTTCTCTTCTTATCCTTTTTCACTGCAATTGCTGTGAAACGATACAGTCATCTTGGCTAGACTGGCAGAAGGAGAAATGACTTTGGCTCTCAATAAACTCACACAGTTTGCAAAGCACTCTCTAAGGATGTGCTACATAAGGAGGGTATTACAGAGACAGGATTTGATGAGAATGCAGCTGAAGAAAGGCAAAATTATAGGGTTGGGGTTTTTTTATTCCTTTTTAAATTTCCTTTGTCAAGAAAAAGCCACTCTGGGAAATGACACGGTGTGGTGCCCCCATTGTTCAGGGCATTTGCCCTAGCAGGGCTGGTGTGTTATTTGAGAGGGGTTTGAAGTGTATGTGCTGGCTGGCTACAGCTGTGGCCCTTTCAGTCCACAATACCAAACTGCATCGAATGGAAACGACTCACCAACGACTGCCCATTGGAGTTATTCAGGATTCTTTGAGAAAGGCTTGTCATTTGATAGGGCTGGAAAAAAAAAAACACAAAACAACAAACCACCAGCTCTATGAGAAACGTATAAAGAGATTTCATCTGGAGTGAAGAAGGCAGAAGCTTGGAGCAGTTTATATCTGCAGCTGGTGCATTATTTATTCCACTTGCATAATCATTCCCCACATATCTGTAAGCCAAAGAAAGAGAGAAAAGCCTAGTGGCAAACAGCCAAAGTGTAAGTATTTTCTGACTGTCTCTGTACCTGCACCTGAAACAACCTAAGCAGCATCTTCTCTGCCTGTAAGCAGGTATGTTACCTATATGTGGAAAATCCACATACTCAGAATCATACAATCTGAAAAAGTGCATTTGTGTGTATGGTGTCAACACCAAAAGAAACACAAAGAACCTGAGTTCAATATATGGCCCAAAGGAACATACCTCTCAGAGCAGTGACGTGTGATGGATGGCAGGTTACTAATTTCAAATACTATCCAGAGTTATAAAATGTGAAGCAAAAGCTGAGAGACAGTTACCATTTGAAAAGGCTCATAATGGCCCTAAAATGTTCTGCTTACCACATGGGCATTAGGAATATAAACCAGTGCATGAAATAACAAGAAGAGCCATGCATTTCCAGAACTTAAGGGCAGGAAAAGATGGGGAAAGCACCTGTCATAAATATCATGTCCATCCACACTATGAGCCAGTGCATAGTGGCACTGGAAGCTTATTAGGAATAACTCAGCTTGATCCTAAATTTTTTTAACTGCAGGTATCATTGAAACACAAGTCTGGTCATTTAACTTAAAATATATATATCTGTGTGTGCAATAAATAGAAGCTGGCCACAGCAGTGTGGTCACTCTTCTGTGCCCTCCCTGTGCTTTCAATGCTTTGGGTTCAGCAGCCTTGGGAACACTGTGTGTATTCCGTAAGTTATATTTAAAGTCAAGCAATGGCCTTTTGGGCTGTCCCTGGGCCATTGATCCAATTTGCAGCTATTAGCATTCAGATGGAATAACTAATTAGGCGGAGTCTCAGACAATAATTGCAAAGCAAACCACTTAAACCGCGCAGTTAATCTGTGTATTAATCTACTGAAAATGCTCCTAATACCGATTTAATTGCTGGGCCTTTGCTAATCTGGATTGTAGTTAACATTTTAAAAATAGATGTGCTCTTTTTAATGTGGAGAGCATTTGTATGGCAGTGTTTTTGGCTATCAATACGAAGACATAAGAAGCATTTAAGTGAGCATGTCCCTCACTTACATGGGTTCAGTACCAGTATGATGATGTGGAATTCAGCACGGTTACAGCAAAATTAAGCCCTCTCGAAGTTAGGATTAAAATGTTTCTCTATCTGTCTTCATACCATTACAGCAAAAATCATCCTAGTCTCTCCCCCAGTCACCATACTTGATTGGGTTTTAAATTACCATTTTCATCACTGATTTTCCCCCTCCTCTGCTGCCCTAAAATATTGATTTCTGGCTGCATCAGTCATGCAGCTGCCAAAAAGGGAAGTTATAGCTATTGCCAGCTGTTAATTGAATGCTGTAAAAGTGATGCATGACTGAACAGCTCGTGCTGTACTCCCGATTTACATTTCTTGTCACCTTGGATATCATAATATGGGTCTTTTCTTTGACAACATCTGTGTTTCTAAGGTATTATTTACCAGTGCCTCTGATGAAATGCCATTTTGTTCCTGCTTATAAGTGGCCAAAACAACAGAAAAATCTATTAAGAGTTCTGTCAGTGTTCTCACACTGAAGACATGTTATTTGAATTTTCTTGCCTAGAATTGCCAATGCAGATCTTAAAACCAGCAACCTTTTCGGACACGGCACACTACCCCCTGCTTTTGGTTGTGTAAGTTCTTGCTCATCCTTTTTTTTTTTCTATTCCCATTGTTAGGGCAGTGTGGAAACCTTGGCCATGGCCAGAGTCTTTTAAGATATGCTTTGTACAATGAAAGCCAGACGACTTTAGCACATAAGTCCAGCACATTGGTCCCTATCCCCTGTCATTCCTTGAAGCTGGGAGAGTTTTGACATCAGTCCCTTCTCTCCCATGTTTGAGCCAAGACTTTCAGCTTCCAGGAGGGTACCTTAGTGCAGGATAAATTGTAGGATTTTGTAAAGTTGTTCCACATACACTTGCAATTCGGTGATTTGGGGGGGGGCAGAAACAGGATGGGGAGGAATAAAAGTTGAATGCTGATGCTCTGTCTTAGTGTTTAGGGCATTCACCCAGTGCTTAACAGGTAGCTTTAGAATGGGATGTAGTCATCCTTCCTACAGCTTTAATTTTAGACAACCTTATGCAGCAATCCTTCCCACGTAAATGCCAGTGTTCCCTGAAGTGACAGTAAAGAGAGCTAGAAACCTTTGAAGATCTCCATGATGTTAGTGGTTATATCAGGTAGGAAGGATTTCCTCCTGGAAGGCAAAGGAAATGGGTATTTCTTTATGCAACATTTAGTAATAATAATATACATTACTAAAGGTGGCTTAGGGTTTTTTTCTGGCAATTTGGAAAGAAACTGAGGAAGGAAAGTCACTGATCTTGGAAGAACCTGTTTGGGCCTGGCTGTGTCCCACTGCATTGCTTGCTCCCTGCCAGGGGACACCCAATAAGTGAGAAACCTCATGCAGGAGTGGTGAATGTATGATAAATGCCTGAGCACCATCCTGCACATCCCTCCATGAAGGACAAAAACACTGCAATAAGCATGTCGTTACATCACAAAATTACTGCAGAGAAAATGTACTTCATTATACAAGTGCTTGAGGAAGATTGGTACTCATCAAGCTAACAGCACTTGATTAGGCTGCTTCTGAAGCTGGATGTGCCTGGGTCTTGCTTGAATAAATGCAAATGACTGAAGTCACATGCACATTAAAATCCTGCAGTGAGTTACCTGATGCCTCCCAGAACCCCAAAAAGCACAAAAAGTAGATATGGAAGTGCCAGTGGCTTGACAGTACCTCCAATCCTAAAATATTGCTTATAATCATCATCATCTCCTGATTTTCTGAGTTCTCTGGCTGAAGTGGGGTCAATATTTCTTAAGAAAGTTCCCCTTACATGATTAAGCCCTAAGGAGAAGGGTGAGGTGGGAATCTTGCCCACCCCTTCCCCTTGCCCAACAATTTTCAGCCAACCTGGACATTGTTGCTAGTTGTGTCACTTTAAAAGTGTCCTTTCCCTTTGTACTCATGTGAAGTAGTGGTGACAGAAGTTATTGTCAACTCCATCTTGAGAATCCTGGGAGAGTGAAGGTCTGGGATGGGTGAACGGGGACAGTAAATGAAACCCCCAGTGCTTGCCAGTTAAGGAAAGGATAACTGATGGTTCATCCAGCCTGTTTTGGCAGTGCCAGCAGACCCCAAAGCCAGGCTTCTTGCAGAAACCCATCCACCAGGAAAACACCATATTTGGGGAACATAGGAAATATATCTAGATTAGAGCAGGTGTAAAAATGGAAAACTCAACTGACCTCTGCATCGCTGTCCTGGTTTACTCCCAAGAGGATCCTGCACAGTTAGTGATGTACTTTCTAGGTTTCTTCAAAGTTCATGTTAGCACAGCAGTGCTTGAAAGGAGAGAGGCAGAAAATAACTTGCAGCTTCCACTCCAGCTTCCAAACCCATCCCACAGAACCAGCCTTCTGCACATGATTGTTTCAGACACTGGTCTCCCCTTTTTGAAGTCCATCCTGCCTTATGATACACATGGGGGCTGCTGAGCCCCATTGCCACGGTGAGCTCACCTGGGGAGGGTGTTTGGCTTGTGCTTAGTTCTGATGCCTTTGCCTGATGCCCATTTCTGTTTCAGGGATGGGACTCCTGGCAGCCAGATCGTAACAGAGAGATTTGAGGTGTCATGGGAGAGTGTCATGGTCAGCTCTCACAACGCCATTGTGCTCAAGTTCGACGGCCGTGGGAGTGGTTTCCAGGGCACTAAGCTCTTGCACGAGGTTAAGAGGAGGCTGGGCCTTCTGGAAGAGAAGGATCAGTTGGAAGCTGTCCGGTGAATGGCACTGTTATTGAAGAAATTAGTTCATTAATGATAATTAATCCAAGGCTGTCATTAGTCCTGGTTCTTTTAGTGGTGTGTAGGGTAATGCAAGAAGATGGGAGGGAAGGACAACGTAGTCATACAGCTGTGACCAAGTGATGGCACGTGAGAGAGTGCTCATGACAGCCAGTGCAGAAGGAGAAAAACAAGCCTTAAAAAGAGCTAAATTAGAGCAATCTTATCTGTATCATGTGTTCAAAATCTGTTTATTTTTAGCTCTGTACAGTCACACAGCTACAAACAAGTAAGCTTGAATATCAACTCCTACATTAATTTTTTGCTAGCTTGGTAGTTGGAATAAATCCATCTTTAAACCCCTAAAATTTTAAAACTGAAAAGAACGGTGCAAAAACCTAATGTCAAGTCCTGTCAAATTATTAGATTTATTCTGCACATCATCACAGTAAAACCACTCTTGGAGTAGAGCGATAGCATCAGTTTTGTTAGGTCTTCGAGAGGCAGTGCAGGACAACAGGTTGCAAGATTAAATGGAACAGAGACTCGTGTGAAAGCAGCACCTAGCAGTGTGAACTTGGATTGTCTGCATCATTTTCATGTGGCCACCCCAAATTCAGGCTGATAAAAATCACAGTATGTTTGCTATATCTTAAAGGAAAAGTATTTTTAACCCCCTGTTTCTCCTCTCTCATGTTCTAGGACAATGCTGAAGGAGCATTACATTGATAAAATGCGAGTCGGTGTGTTTGGGAAGGTAATGTTTTCCTGTTGTTCCTCTCTGCTGTTCTAGTTGGCTGATGTGGCTAAGCAGCTGAGCTAAACCCTGATTTATTGAATATGTCAGTGGTGAATTTTTCATTATTATTTATATTTGAGATAGACTGCTTCTTGGTCAGAGATATTAAAGATGAAAGCTTTCATTTTATCAATGTATTTGTCAATATTTTTTTTTATTAACTTCCAAGTGCAGAAAGTGACTCTTTGCCAGAAAACACTGTCAGATAATTAATTATTTCCCCCCCCCCCCCCCCCCCCCCCCACCTCCTCTCTTTTTCCCCTTTTCTCTTCCCCCCCCCCTCCCTCTGGGGTGT